>JARCZZ010030144.1:55209-105171 GCA_030323915.1 Brotogeris chrysoptera | reverse complement strand
ATCATTATTATTATTGGTGGTAGCAGCAGTGGTTTGTGTTATACCTTAGTTACTGGACTGTTCTTATCTCAACCCTTGGGTGTTACATTCTTTCGATTCTCCTCCCCATCCCTACAGGAGCTGGGGGGAAGAAGGGGGGGGAGCATGCGAGCAAGCTACGTGGCTGACTGGACTGAAACCATGAGAGCTCTCAATCCTGTCCCTGCCCAGCCTGTGTCTGTGTTTGGGATTTCCCAGACCAAGATACAGGACCTTGCACTTGGCCTTGTTGAACTTCATGGGGTTGGCAGTGGCCCACCTCTCAAGCCTGTCAAGGTCTCTCTGGATAGCATCCCTTCCCTCCAGGACCACACATCTTGGTGTCACTGGTAAACTTGCTAGGGGTGCTCTCAATCCCACAGTTGAACACGATTGGTCCCAACAACAGCCCCTGAGGGCCACCACTTGTCTCTGGTCTCCACTTGGACATGAAGCCACAGCACTATAAGAATGACCACCCAGCCAATTCCTTACTTATCAGTCCTTCTGTCATACCCATGCCTCTCTAATTTAGTGACAAGGATGTTTTGGGGGGGATCAGTATTAAATGCTTTGCACAAGTCCAGTTAGATTGCATCAGTTGCTCCTCCCTTATCCATCAATGCTGTCACCCTGTCATAGAAGGCCACTGAATTTTTCAGGCATGATTTGTCCTTGGTGAAGCATGTTGGCTGCCAGCAATCACCTTGTTATTTTCAATGCGCCTTAACATAGTTTCTGGGAGAATCTGGTCCACGATCTTCTGGTACACCAAGATAAGACTGACTGATCTGTAGTTCCCTGGGTTTTTCTTTTTCTCTTCCTGAAAATAGGGGTTATGTTTTCCCTTTTCCAATCAGTGGGAACTTCACCGGACTTCCACACCTTCTCAAATATGATGGTAATGGCTTGGCAACTTTATCTGCCAGGTCCCTGAATACCTGTGAATCCATCTTACTAGGTCTTGCGCGCCTCCAGGTTCCTTAGATGGTTACTTCTACAGTGGTTACTTAATTTTCCCAGTCCCTGCCTTTGGGAGCACTCACCCAGTGCTTTTCTCAGTCTCTTCATGCATTCAAGTTCTCATGAATACTGTATTTTCTCTGCACTTCACAAGTGCAGTCTGAGTTTCTACACCTTCCAAGGCTGAGGGAGCTTCCTATGACTGAATGATTAAGAAACAGAAGGAGGCCTTTGACCTCTTCCTGCCTGCCTTGAGCTGAAGGACAGACCAGATGTTCCTTGAATGAAATCACTGCTGGTTCTGATAAGGCCCTCCACTGTTGTTTTTTTTTCCAGTGGTGTCAGATCTACCTTTTTTAGATGCTAGTGGCACTTTATCAGCCACTTGAAGACTACTGTTGTAGCACTGGATGTTAGACTCCTCTCTGAAGATCTGTTGTGGGTTTTACAGTTTCTGTTTTCTGTGATTCTGTAGTTTTGTTAAAGACCTCCTAGAACCATGAAAACCTGTAGAATTATTAGACACCTCCTTTTGAGATGTAAAAAGACCCACATACAGTAGGCTTGACTCTTAATTCATTTTCACAGCCTTTAAATTGGAACAATTGCACTGACTTCCTTGGAATTCTTCTCAATTTGCACAGCTGTAAATATGAGAAGGACCAGGACCTGCTTTTTAATTACTATTTCAATTATCCATCCAATTTTCTCATGTAATAAATCATTAGAGATCATCCTAGGGAGGCTTTGGGATGAAGGTCATAATGGAGGTCAAAGGAAGAGGCATGCGCTTATCATAAAGCAGGGCTTTCAGATTGAGGTCTGCCAGCATTTAGAGTGCCATCTTCTGGACCTTCCAGATGCAGCATTGTCTTCAGGAAATCTGCCAGAAGAGATGCATGGGTTGATAAGAAATAGCATCTAAACATAATTCTGAGAGATAAAACATATAGCATCTAAGGAGAAAACACTGCTTGCTTCACAACCTGTCTAAAAATACTTCCCCTATATAAAAATCCCTGCTCTGTATCTGGGCCCAGAGGTAGCATGGAGGTGGTAGTGATGCGTGACCCAGTACTACCTGACTCTTTGTGATGTGATGGATGGCCTCAAGCATCTGGGCTAAAGCACTGGCTGCAAAGGTAGTTTGGACAGGCTGTTGTTTCCAGCAGGTATACTATGTCTGCAGTAAAGCAGGTACAGAGGAGAAGAGAGACAATAAATTGGATGTGAGCAAATCAAATATTTTCATTAAAGCAGAGGATAGTGTCTTGAAGTTAGGCCCTGCTGCCCCATCTGAAGATCAGCCTTTGTCGTTCAAGGAATTTGTCCTTCCATGACAAACAGGACAGCCTGGTGCTGAAACAGTACAGTCTGTCTTGGGAGTTGCATTTAAATATTAACCCAGATAACCTGTTCCCACAAAGGCTTGACAGGGATGGAGTTTTCAGTGAAACTGTCTTGCTGCAGGAAATCTAATGCTTGAAGATCCCCTCAGGAGCTAATTCAATTTACTTCTCAGGGAATATCAGGTCAACTTCAATGTGTTTGTTAAACCTTTTCTAGAAGTCTCCAAGGAAGTGACCAGCACTCTTTTATTTTCGTCTTTCTTTTCTCCCCCTCCCCCCCCCCCAACTAAGAATCCAAAGTCCTTTGTGTTTTCTGTATTGCTTATCTCCCTGATACCTGTTTTGTGGATTCTATCCAATGTTTCATAATGCAGGGAGGCCAAGACTTGAAATTCTAATCATGCTAAAATTGAGTAGAAAGGACAATCCTGCCTCTGCTGTCTTAACACACATGACTCCACTTTCTTGTATTGCTGGCAAAGAAGCTTAGTACTTTCAAAAGAACGTCTACCTGCTGTATTATTTTGTTCAGTGTGTTTAATCTGCAAGTCCTGTCTACAGTTAGTCCTGCTTAAAACTCAGCTATTCTGTCCTTCATTTTCTACTTGTGCATACACTCCTTATTCTTTTGTGTAGGAGTGTTGCTATTAGGAATGTAAGAGAAAGTACTGAAAGAAAAGCAATGCACCCCATGAAACTGGCTCTGCCTCAGATAGGGAAAACATGTCACTGCATGCAGTTGCCTCTGCCTCGAAAAGAGAGACTCCTCCATTCACTACACCATCTCCCTGTTCTCACATAACCTTCAGAGCATAACTCAACAGAAAGCAAATGCCCTTCTACTGGTGGGTACTGACTTCACCAACTTACCGAGTTGTCTTTGCTCAGACTGTTCAAAGCAAATGATCATGTTGCGGTTTAACCTCAGCTTGCAGTTAAGAACCACACACCTGCTCACTCAGTCCCTCCATCTCCTTCCCACTTCAGTAGGATGAGGGGGAGAATCAGAAACAGGTAAAAATATCAGGTTTACATAAGCACAATTTAATAGTTGCAATAAAGCAAAATATACCAACAGCAACAACAGCAATAATAATAGGAAAAACAGAGTAAGGATAAAACCCAAGACAAGTGATGCAGAATGCAATTGTTCACCACTCACTAACTGATGCCCAGCCTGTCCCTGAGCAGCAACCAGCACCTCCCAGTTTATATACTGATCATGATGTTCTATGGTATATAATATCCCTTTGGCCAGTTCAGGTCAGCTGTGCTGTTTCTGCTGCCTCCCAGCTTCTTGTGCCCCTCTTCCCTGGCAGAGCATGAGAGACTGAAAAGTCCTTCACCAGGGTAAGAACTACTTAGCAACAACTAAAACATTGGTGTGCTACCGCTTTATTCTCAGACTAAAGACAAAACACAGATCTGCACCATCTACTAGGAAAAAAACAGCAAGGCCTAGAAGAGTCACACATTCAAAATTATAACAAATCTTGAGATGATTACCAAGCACATGACAGATTATTTGCTAAAAGACACATCCATTGCATTTGGGTTCTCCATTATCCCCTGCAATGAAATTATACTTGGAGAGCTAATGCAGAGTAGTAGCTTCCCATTAGTCTGTTTCCTAGAAATTTATGCAGTCAACCAATGAGTCAGGTGCTACTTCACATGGCAAGGCATAACATAATGTATGAATAGCAAGAAATCCTAAAGCAGGATAAAAGTTATTATAGCACTGAAGTAGCCACACTGCTGTTATGTTATTATGGTTATTAACTGCTTGGGTTAACTTTCAGATGTGCCTTATTCTTTCTTAGTTCCTTCCAAAACTTCTCAGGCATGGTGGAAAACTGGTCTCTGAGTGTACATGTAATTTCATTGACATGTAATCCAGATTTCTGAAATAGAGAGAGATGCAAAACTTACTTTCTTCTATTAATTACTTTCAGGCCAACTGTAAAACTGAATATTTGAACTGAGGTGTATAATAACGAATGAATATGAGGAATGGCAGAGGAAGAAATCTCAGCATCTGCAATGTAAATGAATACTCACTGTTGAACAGGTATTTTCTATACCTTTTTTGTGGTACTTAAACAGATGTTGTTAAGTGGGTTAATATAAATCTGAAGAAAGAATTCTTTAGAGATGTCACCAGGCAGAAGTTGATGCTCAGAAACATTGAGTGGCAACCCTTTGGTGACTTACAATAACATGAATCCTTATTACTTGTCCTAAACAGGAGGAAGTTAATCTCAGTTTCAAAATGTGTAAGACAAATCTACTTTGTGTGCACAAAGAACAACTACAGGAGGAAACAGCGTGGAGAGCCTGCTGCAAACCATTTTCCTCCTACAGAAAAACCAAGCCCTTTGTCTGGAATGACAGAGCCATTATGGGGAATTATTGTCCTGTAGCAGCTCATTCTAAGCTATATTTGGCAATTCTTGTAGGGGTATTGAACAACCTGAAAGGAGCTGCACAGATCCATTGCCTTGGAGAGCAATGACAAGGCAGGTTTAACATTAACATTTATCCTAAATGTAAGTACTATTAAAATAATGCAATAAGTACCTTGCAGAGTTTTCTAAAGAAATAATTACATAGAAATAGCATAGAAAACAAAAATCTTCATAGTAAAGAGGAAAGTTTTCAGAATGTCACTGTGACTCATGCTATCTTTACAGCATAACTGAAGGACTGGTGACCCCCTGCAGGTAGTGGAACAGAAAGACCCTACAAATCACATAAAAGCATAAGAATCTTTTACAAAGAGAAGGTGAAAAAGCTGTTCTTTACCATGGTGGGTAAAAAAAAGTCACAGGTTTAGTACTTGAACATAAAAAAGGACTTATTAGACTCTAGAAAAAACTTCTTACTAGGAGTTGATGTAGGGTCTTTGAGAACAAGTTCTACATCAAGTTACAACTTACTTTGTCAACATCTGTGAAACTAGATTTGATCCTGACCTATTGCACAGAGTATTCTAAGTGACTATTCAGGGCCCATCCTACAACATGAAAGGGCACTTGTTTGTAGTTCAGCCCCAAGCAACTCCTGAGCTTCTTGACAACTGTTGCTGTGTTCACTGTTCATTCTTAGCTCTCTCCAGAGTATAATGTTATGACAAGTGATGCTGGTGTGAGGAATCAAAATGCACCAACTTGTTTCACACACTTTCTCCTGACAGAAAACTTAAACCTGACAGAGTTACATGGCACTGTGCTCTTGTGATGTTTGGTGTGCTACACTGCTCTTCCTTGTGTTAGCAGTTAATTCTACTTCAACAGAATTTCCATGGAGTTTGCAATGGGCAAGGCAGGCCACATTTGGCATTGAGGAGTCCAGCAGTGAGGCAGTGGCGCCTGGAGAGGCAACCAGATGGAGCTTTACTGCATGCTGCCAGCTGGTAGTGATAGGGGTCCACAGAGCCTTTTCACATGCACAGCAAAACTGTTGGTGCAGTAGCTGAGAGTTAGATAGGTGCTGTACTGTGATGAGGAATGAACAGCCAGTAGCATGGTGTTACAGGTGGCAAATAATTATGTGCATGAGTGTAAGGGGGCGTGAAAGACTAGTAATTGGTTTATTGAATGGTCAGGCAGAAGCCTGAGAGTTGCTAGCTACCACCAGGACAGACTGGTTTAAAATCTGGTAGCAGCTGGACTAAAGGAAAGAGGCATATTGCAAGCCATCTAGTGAATAGGGAAAAGTGAGGCAGGACCACCAGTTAGGGGGCTTATCATCCATGATGCTCTTGCACATAACAGGAAAATTCAGCCCTAAGGTCTAGAGCTCCAGAAAGGAAAGCTGTTGCAAAAATAGAAATGCCCCCAGGAAGAGGTAGTTCTGGAAATATGGGAACTGGGAAGGAAAGAATGCGAAGACCCTGGCTGGAAGAAAGATCCTGAAAGTGGTAGAGGATCCTGAAGATTAGGAGTTGGTTGAGGAAAAACCCAGGTAAATGACCAGGGACCTCAGCTGCTGATGCCCAAATTGGGTAATTGTGAGCAGTGGCACAGCACAAACCATCATGACCTTTTGTCCAAGCATCCTGGGCCAGCAGCAACCTTGTTGCAGAGAGGGAATTTGAGACCTTAAAAATGCAATGCCAGAACAGCAAGTAACAAGTGTGTGAAATATCAAGGGTAAAAGCTCTAATCTCTTGTCTTTTTAAAATAAACCCCAGCATCCAGACTCACTGCAGGCTGCCATTTCCTCTATCTCATCTGTGACATGTGACACCACAGCAGACTCCTGCACCTTTTCTGAGGGCAGTTCCTAGTTGCAGTAAAAGAGGCCTGAAGTTCTGCAGCACAGTTGAAGGCTCGACGCTGGAGTAGGCTCCTTGCTGGCTGCCCACTGAGCCCACAAAGACTAAACTGCAGTGGCAAATTTCAGAACCCTCCTTTTATTCTACCTTACTGGTGGAATGAAAGTATCATCATGGAAGAAATAAATGAGTGTTTCGTGTATTTCCGGTGGTTTTGCTAACCTGAAGAAGTACAACCACAGGAGTTGCATTGTATTCCTCATACATGGAAGAATATGCTTTGCTTCTGAAAGCATTTTTGGATATTATCACTATAGTTCCCCACACTTGAAATCACCACTCATACTAAAGATAGTAAATAGCTACCTTTCTCTGTCCTGTGACTGGAAGTGAAGCAGTCTGCTGTTTGCTTTCTCAGCTTCACATCGTCTTCTGTTTGGCAGAATATGGTGCAGGCTCGCTGCGCTAAATGGCTGAAAGGTAATTCAGAGAGAAGCTCAACAGGCACAATCACTTTATAGTCTCGAAACACATCTGGTAAAGTCCGGAGAATTTTGGAATGTGAAAGGCTACTTAGAAATCCTGTATAGGATTTTGACTTTATGATGTTTGCTATTTACAGTCAACCTAAAATAAGAGTTTTCATGTCCCTCAAATCACTGCATTTCATGGGAGTGTGACATAAACCTTGCTGTAAACACAAGAAGGTGTGGTTGGTGTTTTTAAGGACTATACTGGTACTCACTTTTGACTGGGTTATGAGGAGTGGAGGGGAGCAGAGGGGAGGAGAGGAGGGGAGCAGGGGGGAGGAGAGGGGAGAGGAGGGGAGAAAAGGGAAGAGAAAGGGAGTGGAGGGGAGAGGAGGGAAGGGGAGGGGAAAGAAGGGAAAAGAAGGGAGGGAAGCAGAAGGGAAGGTAAGGGAGGAAAGAGAGGAGAGGAGAGGAAAGATGGATAGCAGCTGAATATGGTATGAGAAAGCTTAATGTTAATGCATTTATTATCAAATGTAGGATGCTCATGTCTATACTTGACTGTACTGCATTGTAGTGAGATGTATTCAAGACTATCTCAAGTTTACACTAAGATCCCATACTCTAAAGAAATTACTAATACTTCCTTATCACAAATGAAAGACCACCATTAATGCTCTATTTTGAAACCAAGATACAATGTATGCAACATTCTGAAGTGGTATTTGTTTATAGTTCCTAGCAGACAAATGACTCTTCAAACAATAAAAATAATTTATCCACCCCTCTGGGAGAAATGTTACATGACAATAGGGTCAAGACATTAAAGTGAAAATAAAAGAGCCCTATAGAAAAGAGAATCAAAGGTAGTATAACAGGCTCATGTACAGTTTTTAAAGCAAGGACTGCTTTTAAACCATAGAGACAATAATAGAATCACAGAATCATAGAGTTATAGAATAGTTACGGTTGGAAAGGACCTTAAGGTCATCTAGTTCCAAACCCCTGCCATGGGCAGGGACACCTCCCACTAGACAACAAGAGCATAGAACAGGTAGCATCTGTTAAATAGAAAACTGCATCTATGCTTACCTGGGCAAGTTTCTGATGAGGGTTAACACCACTTGCCCGCAGTACACCTGCCATATATGGGCAGTGCTGCTGAACAGGGGTCTGCCAGGCTTCTTGTAACACCCTGACTGGTACAGAGCTTTGACATTTCTGCTCTGATACTCCTATGTATTCATGCAATGACCCTCTAGAGGACCTCGTGCTTGTGTCTCACTTGCTTCATGAAGTAAGCATCAGTGAAAACAGAAAGATCTGGTGTAGGTCTTTCATGCCCTCATAAATAATAGAGTGGCCTGTCATTGTATCCTCTGCCTTTAAAGTGCATCCCTTGGGAAGGACTTTCTCAAAGGCAGCAGGGCAGAGGAAGTTTTGCCACTTGCTGGTGCTGAATGCTTTGGTCTTCAGCACAAACAGAGCTGCATGGACAGCTCAGAAAGTCTATTGGTATTTGAAGGCACAATATTGCCTTCACTTTTTGCTTACACAGCTGATTTTAGCAGGACCAGAAACAACCATTTCTTTTTTTTTTTTTTTTTTTTTGAATCTTGTTTGTAAGACAGCTGTCCTTTAAACACAGCGGAATATTTGTGTGGAGCTGCTACTGCAGGGGAGGACTGTACAGCCTATGATAAAAATACAGTCTCCCAGTCACTGTGTAGTTGAAAATCTCAATTACCTAAACCCTGGCAAACTGGAGCTCCCAGGCTGCTGAGGAAAATCACAAGCAAATCCTACAATTAACCAAACCAAACCAAACCAAACCAAACATACAAACCAAAACCAAGCAAAAAAAAAAAACCAACCAAACAAAAAGAGACCCCACCTTTTCACTGCAGTTACAAAACTATCTGAGCTTTGTCTTGTACTGTTTGCAGAGTCAGCAGACTCATGTTTATCTGAGTCATGAGAATCTGAAATAAATTTTGTATTCAGATAATTAAAGTTACATTGCATAACCGAACTAGTTATAGACCAAGGGGGGCAGGGAAGGAAGAGAAAATGGCTTCAACATGGTAATGCTGAGAGAAAATTCCTCACCTTTTATACTTCTTTTTAAAATTAAAGCCATTTATAAGCAGGGTGCAGCTTAGCACAAGTGACTGTATTATTTGTATATCTGTCTAAATATAGTATTGATACACCTTTCCCTTGAGCATTTTATTTGCGGGTAACAGCATACATTTGCTAAGAAACAAAAGAAACAATTTCTCATGCAATGACCTTGTGCTGAATGCTTAGCTACAGTAAGTATCTGGTTCTAATAACCAAGTTGCACGATTTTATGGTATGACCATAGCATACACAATGAAACTCAGGTTCAAGTTTTCAGAAGGCTCTTCCTTGCTGTCAGTGCCACACACACATACAAAAAAAAAAAAAACACAGAAAAATACCCCCCCCACAAAAATAGCCAAAAAACCCCAACCAACCAAATCCAAAAAAACCCCACAAACCCCAAATCTAACTCAACACAAAGAATGCCAAACAAGTCAAAAACCCAGCATCCAGAAAAGAATTTCCAAAGCTTCCAAATGGGTGAAAGGGTGCCAAGAAAGAGGGACATTATCTGGAAGGAATACAGAGAGGGCTTGCATTGCAGCAACCTTTCGGTGCCATCAGGGAGAGGAAAGAGTGGCTGATCTGGTATGGATGTGGCTGCATACGGATGGTAGTACGGACTTTGCAACGCTCTTCAAACAGGCCTTGCTCTGGGGACACCCTCAGACTTATTACTGCTCTTCTCTGCTGTTGCAAATCACACAGGCCATCCTCCTGACCTCAGCAGTGCTGCTTGCAGGAACTGAAGACATGCAGGAGGAGACATGGTTGTCTTTCAATGGCAGTGACATTCTGTTTAAAAGCCTGGTGAGAAGAAATTAAGGTTTGCAGCCACCTGCAGCTTTTCCACCAGTGCCAAAGGAAGCTGGTGGAACCTAATATCTGTTGAAAACTGAATCAATGGAAGTAGCTGAAAACTGTACAGCTTTGAAAGCTCTGCTGGCATTTTTTAGTTGCAGTCATAGAATTACAGAATCACAGAATGATAGGGTTAAAAAGACCTTGAAGATCATCTGGTTCCATCCCCCCTGCCGTGGGCAGGGACACCTTAGACTAGACCTGTTGACCCAGGCTCTGTCCAACCTGGCCTTAAACACTGCCAAAGATGGAGCATTTACCACTTCTTTGGGAAACTTGTTTCAGTACCTCATCACCTTCACAGTACGGACCTTCTTCTTTATATCTGAACTTATATCTTCCTTATATCTGAACTTCCTTTGTTTAAATTTGAACCCATTACCCCTTGTCCTATAGCTACAGCCCCTGAAGAAGAGTGCCTCTTCAGCATAATTGTGGCCTTGAATGCCACTGCTCACATGCAGGCTGGTACCAATGTGATACAGCAGGGATGTGTTTACATGTGGTAAAGTCCCACTTCGCTTTGCAAGTCTGGTTCTGTTGAAAAGCCAGGCTGACCTGAGCCAGACAACTTACTGCAGATGCTATTCTGCAAGTGGGAGACATAGGGAATCCAGAGCTGTTGAGCATGAAATGTACTTAGCAGCTGGTCCTACTTCGTAAGGTACTAATTATGATGCAGCTAGTGGGTGGCCAAGTTCTTCCTAATGGCTTGTTAACAGCCAAAGAGGCTGCAGAAAAAGGTTTCAGAAAGAAGACTGTTACATCCCCAAGGTGGAGGGAGAGAGATCGTATAAGGGGTATCTTTATAAATTATGTCCTGGATTTAGTTTCAAAGGAGCATAAGATTGAGAGAAGAAAGTGGAGACTGAAGGAGGTTTTAGTACCTTGCACACAGCCATAGCCATCTAATGCCCAGTTGCAGAATTTAAGCAAAAATAGATGTAAGCCACATTCCTTGTTTGCTGAGAGTGTTGCCAAGGAGGTGGAAAGTTTGAGAAAATAACGTGTCTATAGGGGACAGGAGAGGATTGCCTTTCTGAACTTGCAGTGTGGTAAAAGAGGGCGGCCAGATTGGCTCGCACATTTGGGGTATACACTGCTGTCTGGGATTTGCAAGACGCTGTGCAAGCACAGGATCTGCTAGACCTTGCTCCCTCCTAGCAACAGATGGGAAAATAAAACACTGGCAAGAAAATGGCTTCTGTCCAGAAAGGGACCAACCATTGGCTGTGGCAGTCATGTTTGCAGAACAGTGATGAAATAACTTCAGAGCAAATGGAGGCAGCACACTGTGCCATTATGGGATGGATGGTCTTGTATTTTTATGTCTTTTTTTCCAGAGCTCTGATTTACTGGTGCATTCTGTGGACAAGAAATTTCATATCTGTCGCTTCCAGCTTCTCCTTTCCTACCTCTTTTCTCCTCTTTTCCTACCAGAGTATGACTCTGAGGGCTGTAATATCCACTGAAATCCCTGGCATGCTGTTCCCCAGGCAACACTTCCTCCAGACACAGCTCTCAGCTGGCAAAGAAGAGTTCACCAGCCTCAGGCAGGGAGAGGCATTTGCTGCTGCTACATTCACATGGGCAGGAGGTGCTGCAGGTCTCAGTAGAGCCTCTTTAGACCAGGTCTCTCTTCTAGATGAGCACAGGCACATGTGACAGAGATATATACCGGCATGAAAATCCTGCTCTTGCTGAAACCAGCTGTATCCTGGGCATTACCTTATCTGAGCAGCACGCACCTCCCTCCTCTGACGTGCATAATCCTTTGACTGTTTAAGCAAACTACTTAAGGCAAACTTATTTGACCCTTGTCATGGGTTCAGCAGTAGCAGTCATTTTTCTCCTTCTTAGTAGCTGGTGCAGTGCTGTGGTTTTGACTTTTGGCCTGGGAACAGCGCTGATAACACTGATGTTTTCAGTTGCTGCTCGGTAATGTTTACTCTGACCAAGGACTTTCTGAGTCTCATGCTCTACCAGGGAGGAGGGGAAGCCGGAAGGAAGCAGAGACAGGGCACCTGACCCAAACTGACCAAAGAGGTTATTCTGTACCACAGCACATCATGCCCAGGACGTAAAAATGGAGGGCAGAGACCCAGAGGGGTGGGGGTTCACTGCTGGGTCGGGCTTGGTCTGCAGGTGGTGAGCAGTTGTATTCTCTTTCCTTGTATTTCTCTTGTCATTATTATTACTGGTGGTAGCAGTAATGGTTTGTGTTATACCTTAGTTACTATACTGTTCTTATCTCAACCTGTGGGAGTTGCATTCTTTTGATTCTTCTCCCCATCCCCCCGGGAGCTGGGGGGAAGAAGAGGAGGGAGTGAGTGAGCGAACTGGGTGAGTTATAGTGGCTTAAACCACGACAACCCTTTTTCATAGAAAAGTACCAGCCTGTGACATCTCTCCAGGTGCTATAACTGCCCAGCTCTTGCAAATGAAGTTCAGTCAAGCAGAGCTCCTTTCTCTCAGAAGACCTGTCAAAAAGAGCTCTTCATTCCCAGGTCAATTTCTCCACTTACTTCTCATTGCAAGCTCTGCACAAGCAATGCATATGCGCTAAAGTCAAAAAAGAGACACACCAACCTCTCACACCTTTTCTCTCACATTCATGGATGAAGCTCTTCACAGGCCCTCCATGACTTCAGAGGTCCTGGGCAAAGACAGAGAAAACTACTAAGGGTTTGAGGCTCTCACCCTTGCAATGTACACACCTTGCAGTGCAGATTTTGTATGCCGTCCCAATCCCAAACAAGCTAGTCAAGGCATACATTTTGAATATTGCCCAAGGAAGGCACTCACTGGGCCACTGAGGAGATTCTGGCTCTCTTTTCTTTACCCCTGGCATCAGGTGTTGCATACGCATTCACAAGATCCTCCTGAACTTTTTCTTCTCCAGGCTAAACATCCCAGCTCTGACATCTCCTTATATGTTGGATGCTTGAGTGCTTCAGTCATTTTTGAGGATCCTCAGAGGACTCACTCCAGCATGTCTGTGTCTCCCTTCTAGTGGGTAGCCAAGCAATAGACGCATCACCACAGATGTATCTCATCAGAGCAGAGTAGCGAGGAACAATCACCTCTCATGACCTGCTGACAGCACTATCATTAATGGAGCCCAGGATGTCACTGGCCACCTCTCCTGCAAGTGCATGTTGTTGTCTGACATGTGATGTCCACCAGAACTCCTAGATACTTCTTTGCCAAGCCACTTTCCAGTCAGCCAACCCTCAGTCTGTCCTAGTGCATGTGGTTACTCTTTCCCAGGTACAAGATTTGGATCTTCCTCTTGTTGAGCTTTAAGAGGTTATTGTCAGCTTATTTCTCCATTCTGTTGAGGTCCCGCTGAATAGCAATAAAGCCCTCTGCTTCACCAGCCCCTTCTCCCCGTTTCTGATGTTTGAACCTCTCCTCCCAGTTCTTGCAGACAGTGTACTCTGCATCATTCTCTGTACCATTTTCCAGCTCATTAATGAAGGTGTTAAACTGAATTGGTTTCAGTTTTATTCCCAGGGGTCAGTCACTAGTGACTAGCCTCCAGCAGGGCTTTAAGTCACTGATCACTGTCCTCTGAGCCTGGCAGCTCAGATATTACAGGAGACAGTGCAGAAAGCCTAATCGTACTTGAGAGAAACAACATCCCCTGCTTTGCCCTCATTTTTAATCAGAAAAGGCCATGAAATGGGTGAGGTATGATTTCAAATTTGTAAATCCATGCTAATCACTCCTAGTCGCTTGCTTGTCCCTCATATGTTTGGTAGTGGTTTCCAGGATTAGATGTTCCATCATCTTCCCAGAAATAAATGTGAGGCTGGTCAGTCTTACACTGACCCTCCTTCTTGCCCTTGAAGACAGAAGGGACACTGGCTTTCTTACAGTCCTCAGGAGCCTCCCCCAGTCACCGTGGCCTTTCAGAGATAATCAACAGTGACCTCACATGACATTATCTCAGCATCTGTGGGTGTAACTCATCAGGGACAATGGACTTCCAATGCATTTCCAATCTGTTATTTCATTCACTAGCATGATCCTCCTCTGCCAAGGATAAATCATCCTTGCACTATGTGTACCCACTGGTTTCAGGGACCTGGAATTGATGAAGGCCAGTCATACCTACATGCTGAAGGTGAAGGCAAAGAAGCTGTTCAATGTATCAGTGTATTCTTCATGTCCATTAATGTCCCCATTCCAACTCAGTGGTGTTCCCAAATTTTTCATAGTTTACCTTTGCTGCTAATGCACTTGTAAAATCTTTCCTTTTGCCTTTCAGATCTTTTTCCTTTTGCCCTTGACAGATTTTACTCCATGTAGGCTTTGACTCTCCTAATCCTGTTCCTACATGCTCCCATGGTATTCCAGGTCACTTACCCCTGCTCCTCCTACTGAGTGCCTCTTTTTTAGGGTTATGCTTTGCAGGTAGCTCTTTGTTTATCTATGCAGGCATCCTGTCATCTTTGTTTTCCTGATTGTCAGTTGGAGTTTTGAGTTTCTTGAGCTTGGAGAAGGTGATTCTTGAAAATTCCACAGCTCTCCTGGACCCTTCCACTCTTCAGCACAATATATATTATGAGCTTCTCCCAGGAAGTTTTGATTAGCAAATCAGCACAACTGAGGTATAACCTGCTGGCAGAATCAGGATTAGGAAAAACATGTTCATCTTGTCTGATGCTATTTTTAAAGAAGTACCATTCAGGCTCACACATGCCTAGCATGTTTAGGCCTTAAAAAGATAAAGATACATTTACTTCAATCTATTTCAATTCCTATTTTAACCCTCAAACCAGCAATATGGATGTTCCTAGACAGGGAGGGATTACAGCTCCCAAAGTAAACCAAATCCCAAAGTCAAAATGAAAACTCTGAAGAGGCTTATCCATGTTAACCAGTTTTGTTTTGTTTTTAACACAGCTTGCCTTTGCAAGGAAATAAAACATGAGTTTACTCTTTGGTTTTGTGTTGTACCTGTCAGGGAACACAGTACCGGGGATCTCGTGAGAGTGGAGCTGTGACTGCCCTTAGCTGGGGTGAGCATGGAATCCTCTTTATGACCTGGTATCTCAATCAACCCTGCCCCTCCCATGCCAGAGCATATCTTCCACACAGGGTTATGAAATACCAAATGGGAAACAAACTTGCAAGTATTTCTAGTGCAAGTATTTCTGGAGCAAGGGAAAGCAAATGAACCAGGAGGCTCTAAGGCCTTTAGCTGAGGACAAACAACTCTTCTCTTTTAAGCTTCCAAAAGCATTTATCTGCACTTGAACTCTGCAACTCAAAAAGGTACTGTAGGCAAGAAAGGGAAAAAGAAACACAAATAACCCTCAATCACCCAAGAAACTGTCTTCCTATATTGGTTTATCATTCTCCCAGCAGCTCCTTTATTCTTTTTCCTAGGGAGAACAGAGCTTCATTTACAGGGGACTCACCCTCAGAGATTAAGCAGCAAAAATGCTACACCCGCTTAATTAGTAACCTGTGCACAAACTAATGAAGAAATTCCCAGCTCATCTGGCTTGGGCTTTGTCACTGGTTATTTAACATGGTAGACAGGCAGTGTCCCAGGCATCAGGGGTTTTCTGGAGGATGGCTTACTCCCGTGTTTTTACCACCGCAGTTCTGGGAGAGCCAAGGCATTTGCTGGTGCCAGTGAAAAGCTTTTTTTCTGCTGTTCTGTGACCTATTCAACAAGGTCAAAAATCATGCCATAGCCTGGAGACAGTCACTGCCACCCATACCAGAGATCAACATTATTATTGCCTGTCAGTACTACGTCAACAATCTGATTCTAACACTTACTAATTAAAATGTCCTCTGTTGTAAAGTTAAAGTGTTTTGCTTTGTTGTATCCAGTGCTGATAATGGTTTACTCTTTCATGGTATAGTTCATTTGCTATGCACTTTCTGTAGCACCACAAAAGTGCTGCTTGCATTTAATTAGTTCAGAGAAAGTGGCAAGAGGATAAGGAACTGAGCTGCTGAACTGAAATACATGGTGTGAGGTAGGGACAAATCAGAAAGCAAGCTGTAGCAAATTCGTATCTCTTGGGCATTTGCTTTTCCCAAATGCTATAGAACTGGTGTCTGAACTCAGATGCAGCAGAACGGTGCAGCCACATGGCAGAAAACCACAGCTGTATGTACAGAATTCCACTAACAGAAACCTACACAAGCCATACCTAACCCTTCCTGACCGCAGCAGGTGCAGGTAATAGTGTATATTGAAATGTGCAGTGCATTCACCTGCAATTCCCTGAATGCACTGAGTTATCCACCTGATGGCTGCAGCCATTGAGAAGGAATAGCACTGGTGGATGCTGTATCATCACCTGGTTACTGATCATTACCAAAATCAATGCATTCCTTCTTCACAATTCATTTCCTTCCATACTTTTTATTTCACCTATAATCCTGGGATGTCTGTGTGATGTGGCCATGGAGAGCTGAGCCCAAATCAAAGGCCTCCAAGAAAGTGGAGGAATATTGAAAGAGAACAGTGCTCAATCTCAAGCAAAATGCTGCATCCCAAGAACAAAGGGCAGCAGCAGCATGCATGGATGCAGCTCACATCCACAGGTGGGCAGTCTCGAGGTCAAGATCAGTAATAGAGCTAAAGACACAGATCAGACCAGCATTGCAATGGGCTTTAAAAAAAAAAAAAAAAGCAGGATCATCCTAAGATTGGTTTATGCTTAATGTCTGGAAAGCAATGGAGTTGCAGTGAGCCCATCTTACGAAGAGCTGAGCATCATACAGGTTTTTTTCCTGGAAACATGGCTAAGGGCTCACTGAGGCTAACAAACAGCAAACCCAGTTCAGTGGCACTGAAGAACTCTGGGATATATTTAACGTAAAGAAGAGCTACTTTCCTTTCCTGTTTTACTTGGTTGAGTTCTCCTTCTTATGGCAAAGCCCAGCTGTTTCCTGTGCTGCAAAAAATAACAAGCAAAGCAAACTAACAAAAAACACCAAAAAAACCAATCAATTTAAATATAGAAACTGCTGTCCTGTTCTTCTGGGGGAACTTTGCCTAGAATGTACTATTTTTTTTATATTGATTTTTTATATTTTTGATAGGTTAGAATATCTGATTTTGAAGCTTTTTATTTTTGTCTTATATATTCAGCAGTGAAGGTACAGATGAATCATACTACCCACTGGTAATTCTTTGTCTTCAATCACAGAAGCATTTAGTACCTGTGATGGTTACTACTTTCTTGTGGAAGAGTCAGAACTAAGAACCTGCTAAATGTACAAAGTGCCTAGAAGTTGCCTTGTATGACCCAGCACAATGCAGAAACCTCTCCCAATTCCTGTGTTCCTTTTTGGGGAAGCTAAAGTTAATTCTAAAGCATATTTGGATAACACTGAGAACAGTACAGATGATCAGACCCTCTAGAAAACAAAATCAGAATCTAAACAGCAATGAACCAAGTTTCACAACACACTACAAAGAAAGGCAAATATCTGATGCTTAATGGAAGCATCAAAGAACTACAAGCTGAAGGTGCCTTTTCAAATAATCAGCTTGTCAGGCCAGAAAAGGCAGTGTCTGGAGCTAGTCCCATAGCTCTAGTCTTCTGCCAGCGTCAAGACCAGCTCTGAGAGCAAGGTGAAGGGCGTGGCAATTCTTTACCATAGTGCCCTTCCTGGATGATGAATTGTCTCCTGACACTTGTGCATTCTGCATGTTGGCTCCCATCTCAGTGATGCACGGAGCCAATTCTGAAAACAGGTGTCACATGGAGAAAGTATTTCCTGAAATATTTTTTATTATTTCATTGAATTTGCCTTTACTTTCTCTTTCCCTGCTTCTGTTTTTGCATTTCACCAGAAGTAACTTTTATCAATAGAATCAGTGTAAGCCATCAGCTACAAACTCTGCCAACAAACCTTCATGCAGTGAGCATCACACCTTGTGCAACAAAATGATGTACAGCAAACCCACTGCCTGATTGTCTGCTTGCTATTACAAACCTTGCCGCACACGGATCTTCCTGGACAACCAGCCACTTCATACAGTTATCACAGTTTGGGCCGGAAGGAATTGATGAGTAAAATAAGCAGCAGAAAATACACAGAAACCAGAGCTGTGGATACACAGCATGACAGTGCAATGAGTGCAGACTGAGGTCAGACTACATCAGCAAAACAAGTCCCCAGGTTGCCATCTGCAGTCTCCTCTGCAGTGACATAGCCAAAACAACCCAAGACAGCATATCCCAAGAATAAACCCTGTATCAGTCCTCTGCATTCCCATAGAGGATTCAGCTCTTCATGGGCTGATGGGACAAGGGGGAAAGCAGAACTCCATTCATCTGCTTAATTGGTATGATGTCTATGCAGAATGCTGTCCATAAAACGCATTCATTGTCATGTCTGCTGTCTAGAGATCTTATCAATGCACTAAAAATATTTTGAGTACATTTAACAAGTGCATTGAAATTAATCAGGATTATTTGACACTAAAAAAATTTAACATTTATTTAACACTAAAAAATATAAATTATTTTATTATACTATATATTCTATATCATATAATATATTATTTATATATTTACATTATTTATATATTTATACTTATATTTATATATAATTTATATAAAATGCATATTTATATGATTTTTATATATTATATATATTATATAATTATAAAATATGTTATATTATAATCAGGATTATTTAACACTAAAAAAATATAAACCAGCTGAAATCTTTACCTCAAAACTTTTATGTAGCTCTGAAAGGCAATACCTAGCTAAGACCACATTACTTCATTGGATTTGACTACCCCTGTGGTTACCATGGAGGAGAGAACAGAGTGATGTATCTGGTCTGTGAGTTTAACCAGAAAGTCCCCTGTGTGGACTACAGGGGAAGAAGTGAGGAGCCAGCTTTCCTGCTTTACACGAACTGAAGCTGCTTAGACTCCAGTCACCACCAGCGTGGTCTTAAGGAGCCCCCTGAGGAACCCCTCAACCATATCAGACTATCCATGCCTGTCAGACCGCTTCTGCTGTCCACAGTGAATGGGCTAATGAGGACACCTCAGCAACAACACAGCTTTGAATGTGCTATTTAACAAAAAGGTGTAGAAACATGTCAATAAGCAGAAAATTTTTACTTGTCTTGTTCAGGACTGTGAAAAGCCCAGACAAGAGCATGCGATGAGTGACCCTAGAGCCCAAACAGCACAATTTTAATGATACAGTTCTTCCAAGTCAGGCAGAGACAAGGGATTTTGCAAAAAGGGACTCCAAATAGCATCTTTGTGTCAGTAAAACAAGACTAGCCTTTCTAAGTGAATGCCAGCTTGCTGTGGAGCAGCAGCTACTTAGCTGCATTGTTGCTTGGATCACACGGGCTCTCTGGAAAGACAGTGCAAAGCAGCATGGGTGCTGACCCCTGAAGGGCAAGAGAACTACAGCTGGGGTCCTGCAGACAAGCCCTCAACTGGTGAGTGCTGCCCTGAGGCCCAGCAAAGACGAGCTCAGTCTTGCTGAAAGAAAGGTGTGGTAGGGCACTCTGAGCAGCAGTTATGGCCACCTTCTGCAGATTAAACAAGATGAAGATGAGAATCTGAGCCCTTCTGGAAAGGCACTGAGCCAGTCTTTCTTGGACTTCTGATGTCTGTGGTTTTCCCCTGTACTTCTATTTTATTTATGTCTTGGTTTTATAGAATCATAGAATAGGGTTGCAAAGGACCTTAAGATCATCTAGTTCCAAACCCCTGCCATGGGCAGGGACGCCTCACACTAAACCATGTCATCCAAGGTTCTGTCCAACCTGGCCTTGAACACCACCAGTGATGGAGCTTTCTAAACTTCCCTGGGCAACCCATCCAAGTGCCTCACCACCCTTACCGTAAAGAATTTTTTCCTCATATCCAATTTAAACTTCCCCTGTTTAAGTTTGAACCCATTACCCTTTGTCCTCTCACTACAGTCCCTAATGAAGAGTCCATCCCCAGCATTCTTATAGGCCCCCGTCTGATATTGGAAGGCTGCTATGAGGTCTTCACGCAGCCTTCTCTTCTCCAGGCTGAACAGCCCTAACTTCCTCAGTCTATCTTCATACGGGAGGTGCTCCAGTCCCCTCATCATCCTCGTGGCCCTCCTCTGGATTTGTTCCAACAGTTCCATGTCCTTTCGATATTGAGGACACCAGAACTGCACACAATACTCGAAGTGAAGTCTCACAAGAGCAGAGTAGAGGGGCAGGATCACCTCCCTCCACCTGCTGGTCATGCTCCTTTTGATGCAACCCAGGATATGGTTGGCTTTCTGGGCTGCGAGCTCACACTGCTGGCTCATGTCCATTTTCTCATCAACCAACACCCCCAAGTTCTTCTGCTCAGGGCTGCTCTGAATCTCTTTTCTGCCCAACCTGTAGCTGTGCCTGCGATTGCTCCAACCCAGGTGTAGGACCTTGCACTTGTCATGGTTAAACTTCATCAGGTTGGCATCAGCCCACCTTACAAGTGTGTCAGGGTCCCTATGGATGGCATTCCTTCCCTCCAACGTATCAACCGAACCACACAGCTTGGTGTCATTGGCAAACTTGCTGAGGGCGCACTCAATCCCACTGTCTAGCCCAGAATCTGATGGACAGGGGTAGAGCAGTTGATGTCATCTACCTGGACTTGTGCAAAGCTTTTGACACTGTCTCGCATGACATCCTTGTCTCTAAGTTGGAGAGACTTCAATTTGATAGGTGGACCACTCGGTGGACAAAGAACTGGCTGGATGGCCGCACACAAAGAGTTGTGCTCAATGGCTTCATGTCCAGCTGGAGACCAGTAACGAGTGGTGTTCATTTGTGAGGGAGAGATCACCTGTGACTTACAAATATGCCTTTGTACTATTGCATGCGTTCTCCAAGCCTTCATCCCTTTCTGAAGCCTTTGAACACAACAATTTTTCTTTTCCTGCAGCTCACCATAATACTATTGACTTTAGATGCAGTACACTGCTGTGTCTTGAAAGCCTCTAGAAGTTGCTGGACCTTCTTAACCCTAGTGACAGCATTTTGCAGCAGGAAAGAGCTAATTTTAAATAGAAACCGTAATGCCAAAGGTATTTTTCAGTTTATAAATTATAAAGAATCACTTTTGCCATTTTGCAATCCAGAGCACAGGCTGAGGAAAATATTCCTGGGACTCCAATATCAAGAGCAGTGCAGGTCTCAGTGGGGGTGTGGGAGATGATGATATCTTGTTGTGGACCAAACCTTATGAGCCTTACATGCTCCATCAAAATCATGCCCCCAAGATGTTTTCCCCATGCTGATTATCATGTTCTATCTGTCAAGGCTGGCAACCTGCTCATGGGCCCTAAAGCTACACGAGGCAAATAACTTTTTATTTGTGACACAAGGGCATGAGAGTGAGAAGAGGGCATTTCTCCTTTAGCTGTCAAAGGAAAGCAGAGAGAAGTGAAGAGGGGCAGCTGCAGTTGCCCTTCTGAGAGGAAGAAATTACAAAAAAGCACAAAGATGAAGCATACAAGCACGCTTGGGATTATTCACTTGGACTGCACACCCTGGCATTTTGTGTACCCAAGCAAAACAAATCTTCAGCAGGTGCTCAGCACTCCCATAACCCAAATGCTGCTTTGTGAATCAGGCCTCTGCAAGGCTGTGCTGGGTGCTGCAGGTTTGCAGATGCCTCTGAATGCCTGGGTGTGTACTGCTGCAGCTCCATCTCCCATTACAGGTAGCACAGCTCAGCCACATTGGAGCTGGCCCCACATGGCCTCCCATGCTGCAGGAATGGCAGGAATGCTTTAGCCTCCTTCAAAGAGTCTCTTAGTGCCAGTGGTCTATACTCTGTGCCTCAATACAGTTTTGCAGTGCAAAAATTATGCAACTGGGTTTCAGGTAAGCATTTTTCCTTCATTTCCCCATAGTTCCTATGGAAACCAATTCCACAGCCCTTCCTGAGTGAACACAGAAACTGCAGCAGGGTTTCTAAGTGGAGATACACCTATTTTCTGCATTGGCCAAATGTTTACTTCACTTACATGACAATTAACTTGAAGACACACAGTTGAAGTGCTGCATGCTTTGAGAGATCCTGCCCCTTACTCCTGTGGGGTTGTCTGTTCCTTATCACACTGTGTTTTTCAAGAAATAATTTTTCATACCTGCCAAATTTTGCTTGTAGAGTAAAACCTAAGTAGTATGTTCTGAACAGGAGGTGCCCAATGAGCTTTTCATGAAAAGAGTGTTCAAGGCAGAGAAGTACCTTGTAAAAGTTAGCTTGCTTTGTCAGGCACCAGGTGGCACAGGCAGCAAAAGGCTTCCTGCTCCCTCCTATTCAGTGAGCAAACTTGGGCAGCAACTGATCCAACAGCTGTTTGAAGTTGCTGAAAAGGCTCCTGCTACTTCATACAACAGCTGACTCATGCCTGAGTAAAGACTGGTAGAAGACAGTCAGCTGCAGAAGATCCTGCCTTTTAAACAGAAGAATTTTCTGCTTGGAGAATAGAATAAGTAAGTCAAGTCCTTTCCTTCCCAAGGAGTGCTGTTGGTCAACTCAAGTATAATTAGCTGAATATAACCTGGAGTATGAAGGGGACTGTAGCTTCAAGAAATTACTGTGGCTCAGGGGATATCCCTCCTATAAACATAACACAGTGACAGAGAAGTGATCATTCTCTTCTTTCCAGCAACATGGCCAGTCTACCAAAGAGTTTTATGTGTGTTTCATGGGCAGCATAACAGTTGCAAATCTGGCAGCAGCCCCAAAGGTAAAGAGAGAGGTAAAGGCCTTCTCGAAGAGTAATAGGGGCAGAATTTTCTCCACAGGCTCTGCTTTGCAATGGGCTGGTGAGGTACATGCCATTTACCAGGGCAAATGCTCTTTAGAGGAGAAAGCAAGACACAGAGTCCAGAGAACTGGGAGCGCTCTACAAACTGCAGTGCACATGCCTAACAGCAGTGGAGGGACAGAGACAAAATCTGTGCTCACAAATTGCTGAAGTGCATTCTGGAGATTAATTTAGAAATATGACATCCCAAAGTGACTGACCCAGCCACAAAACATCTGCCTGAAGAGACCATACATCTGCTATTTGTCTGTGTGGTCCCAGCCTTACGTCACTTTGGAGACTATCTGCAAGGTTGTTTCTAAATATGTGTGAGATGTTGACATCTGTTCATAGCCTTCCTGTGGGTACTAAGACCATGTCTTCTGAAATGTTCAATAAGCAAACACAAATGTGTAGTTTGATTGACATAAAGGGAATCCCGCACCAAAAGCAGAATGCCTCAAACAGAAAGCTGTTATAAAAAAAAATTATGATTCCTAATTCAGCAGTGCAGTCACCAGGGAATCTGAACTCCCATGAGGAGCACATGACACTTCCTTGCCAAAAGGCTGTCCCAGCCACTTCAACTAACTTTACATGTCACACCATGGGGGAGCCTCACTGCTACTCCTTGTCACCTGGGCAGCCTCAGGTGACGGTCACTGGCAGAGACCTGTACCTGTTGTGCCTCTGTTAAGCTAATGGCACTACAGGTGGAGTTGGAGTTGAGACTAGAAGTCATCCTGCTGAACTACTTCTGGGACCCTATCAATCACTCAAACAGTGTTAACAGGCGGATTTAGGGCTTCAGCTTTATGGAAGGAGGCAGCAGGGGACTAGTGTCTCTGGAAATTACACTCTTTTCTAGTACTGCCTCTTGAAGGCAATCTCATTAAATCTTTCAACGTATCCATTTTTTTGTTTCTCTTATGCTCCAATCTCCCCTTGTTGCCTGCTACCCTGTGCCAAAAGCAATTGCCTCCACACACCCATTCTCTTGGCTGCCTCCCTAATCATAATCTCACTCCTTGTTCCTGGAGCTACCTCCACAGCCCCTTGTCATATTCCACTTGCTTACCTGACATGACTGACCCTCCATTGACTAACTCTTACTTTCCTATTTACCACAGTCTGATAAAGCTCTGCCTTTAAAAACAGGGTTTCTGTTCTTCCCAGGCTTACCTGCAAAAATTTTTCTTTCTCTCTCTTCATGGTCCTCCTAAATAGCAGCATAAGCCCTACATCTTGCAAGGACTCAGGTGGCTAGTGTATAGATCACCTCTTGTCCTCTTTTCCTAGTGTGTGTTGACATATTCACCTGCAGACTATGGGGACTCTCCTTGAAGATCTTCAAGTGTTATTCATAGGCTACACATGAACTGAAATAAATGTGGGGTTTAAAACAATGATAGGGATAAGCATTTCCAGATTTCCCTAAGCCAGGAAGCCAGGAAGGACCTGGAGCTGTGGATTTCAAAACTCTCACAGTGTCAGTCTACCTGCAAGGCTACTTGTGCTTTTTTATTACACCACAGCTGTGCAGCTAACAGGGAAAATGGGAATGGTAATATGAATGGACTACACCAATAACATTATGAATTCCAGCTGCAGCAGGGGTTTTTTTTTATTCCAAAAGTAATTTTTTTTTTTTCCCTTAAAACAGAATATACATACCTATATCTAATGCCATGGTAAGCCTGCGTATGTCTTGTTTGTTCACCCCCTTGGGAACTGAGCTGTGCCTAATGTTTCAATTACCTTTCTTCTGCTGCAGAGATGATTGGATTTGAAGTTTCAAGGGATTGTGAAAATACCCAGTATCTAGACAGAAGACCAATACCTCAGGAGCCAGTAATTCGCTGGGCATATCTTATAGCACTTAAACAACTTAACTCTTGGCAGTTAATGGCCTTAATGGTATATTTATTAGACAAGTAAGGGAAAGAAAAGAAAATTACATGAATGTTTCATGAAGACACTAATAGAAACCACATGAAAATGCTGAATTCTCTTTTCTGCTCAGGAAATACTAAGTGGAATTTGTCAACTACATGTATATCTGATAAGTGAGTTCAGTTAATCAATAGGCTTTATTGCATTTCCTAGCATAAAGAAGTCCTTACTCTTAAATAAGGAGGATCTAATTAATCTAAATGTACCAAGTTTAAAAGTGTAATGCATTTGTTTGCTGAAATAATCCGTCTATCTCAAAGGCTATTTTATAACTGAATACGGAATTGAAAGTGTCTGTACTTCTGTAAAAATATGGGTTTTAGCATTTTTTTTCCTCTCTCTCTTCTTATGTGAACACTGCAATAAAAAGATGATTTCAATTGCAGAGGATGATTCCTTCTCATGGCCATGACTCATGAGGACTGTTGGCTCTTGCTGTAGTAATGTGGATTTCAGCTCCGCAAAGCAATGCCCTTGCTGTAAACTGATCTCTTATGCTTTCTGAGATAATGTGGCTGATTTTCTCTCTGGGACAAAAATCCAAAGTAAAATAACGAAGACCAGATGCCCAGCAGCTTAGAGAAGTGTTTTCTTCTTTCCATCAGCTAAGTTAGACCAGTTTATAGCTCCTGAGGGTCAAATGCTGAGTACTTATACTCAGCATGATTAGCAAAAATGTACATGTTTTAAGACCAGTCACCATTTTTTGAACAGGACATAGGTCATTGCAGATACAGACGCCAGTTCATAGCAGCTGAAGGACTGGTCACTGCTGAGTCTGACATCTCTCTTTTTGGCAATTCAGAGAGGGACTACTCATGATTTACATTGTCTTGAGATTATATTGTCAGGTATGTGACTAATACTTCAGTTTCCAGGTAGTAAATGACCCAGACCACAGCTCCAAAGGCCCCAGCACCGTATCACTGCTAGGCTAAAAAAAATGCAGATCTGATGTGCTAGGCAGAACATCAGCTCAGTCTAGCTGCAGGAGCAGACAACCAAGAAGCCTCCAGGCACAATAATCAACCTGGTAAAACATTTGAAATAAGCTTGAATTTTCAGGGTGGCTTTATATGCATCATGTGGCTGTGGCATCTTTCAATTTGATAGTAAGGGACCTAATCCAGAAATTCCTACTGCGTCAAACAACAGCTGTCAGGTATCATCCTGCAGCTTTTATTTGATCAAAATAATAGATTTGAAGTGCTAGTGCCACCCATCTGTGGTTACACAAAGCCTTTATTCTGACCATAGCTGCCTTGGAAGTTACAAGCCTAAACCTGGAAGCTCATCTGTTCTTCTTTCAGGAGACAGTGTCAGGTTAAGACGTCAAAGTAATATCCTGTGTCTAAAGACGTAAAGAAGCAGTAGCACAAACTGAATTATACAATTCAACATGATCTTTATCTATTCATTTCCAACCAGAGAAATCAGCAGTTTGAGTTCTAAAATCCTGTTAGAGAGCCAAGCTCTAAGATTTGCAAAGGCTTGCATTTTACTGTGTTATAAATTCTCATTATCTCACTAACTGCAGAATGACTAGTATACATGGTGGTGATCATTTATATCTTCAGAAATTTCATATTATTTTCAGAAGAGGAGAAAAAGTATTAGCAGAGAAGTTAACAGCAGAAAAAGTTTTCACATTTGGTCAAGAGGAACGTAGGGAATATGAGGTGTGCTTTGCACAGATCCCTGATTAACCTCTCAGGGCTGAGTTTATCAGATGTCTACCAGGCTTTGCAAATTCTCCCGAAGAGCAAAGAAGCACAGAACAAAATATTGGCATTTCACCTTTCCCCATGGGGCAGTTTTAATCATCTCCGCCCCTTCCCAAAGCTGGGGATGGCTGCAAAGCTGTCAGGCAGCAGCTAATGATTGCAAGGTAGATGAGTGGATAGTTAATGAATCCTGAGGTCCAGAGCCTCAGATACACAATTCAAATCCATATCAAGGGATAAAAGTTATTCTGTTACACTTACCATATACAAGCTATATTCAGTTCCAAAAATGACAGCAGTATCTGGCAATACTGTCGTGTAACTTAGAAGATTTTATCCCATTTTTCATGGAAATATTGATGAGTAAACAAATCCTTTATGCTTACTTCTCCTTTTAGAAACAAGGATTTTAAAGTGCATTGAGCAACACAATTCACATACACCACAAGCAGACAGATGGTTTAATAAAATATGGGCAGTTCAATTGCCTGCGATGGGAAAAACAAAACAGCTTTTGAAAAAATATGTACCTGCATGAATCACTTATTAGCTGCAAGAAAAAGGGCTTTGTCTCTCTACTGAAGTTAATAAGCCTTTCTCCATATTAAGATCTTCTTCACTGATTACAGTCCAAAAGGCTACCTGCTATGGTAACTAACTTAATCTGGGGTTTGTATTTTTTTATATAACATGTTGTATTAAAGAATTAAAAATAGCACAGTCTAACAGGTTTACAAGCAAAAAAGATAACTTTGAAAAATGACTATCAGTTTAACAGTTCAGCAAACATGCTAAAGCAACCCTCCCAGTAGCCAGGGAAGAAGGACAGTCCCTCCATGCAGCTCCTCAGTCATGAAAATCAGACTGAAAGGGATGATTCACACAAGGAATGGAGCAGCTCCTCTATTAGGACTCTCCTGGCTTTACTAAAGGGCTTGAGATACAGATAATGGATGCCTTTTCTACCAAGACCTCATCTCCTCATCCTGGCCTTTTCCTGGCAGGTGTATGTAGGCATCTCTCTGCAGGCTCATGTTTCCCATGTTCAGTTCTGTTCCACAGTAAATTTTATGAAAGTCTGAGCGATAGCAATACAGGCACTTTGCATACAAGACAAGTGGATAAAATATACTTTCCCACGGTGAAAAATTAATGCTACCTTCTCTGAAAAGCCTCTATTCAAAACATACAGCACTGGGAAGGTGAAATTTAACAGCAAAAGAAAGCTGATTTTGATAAAATGTCTCTCAGAGGTGGATGGTACACACGCTGCGCTCATCAAGAGTTGGAAATGGCATCATTAAAGGGTGGTGGGAGATGTGCCAAAGCGAGCTTAGCTGTGGGCTAAACCACCAATTGGCTTTGACCTCACAAACATCCCTTCAATGAGTGGCTTCTGGTGAGGCAGTTATTCCTCCCGCATGAAGAAATGCCCTCGCTAAGTTGGTGGAGAGAAACAGCTTTAATGGATACTCCTTCAATCATCTCCGACCATGAAATTAGCATGCCTTGTTCCTTTGACAAAACACGGTCCTCAAAATCTCAAGTGTTTAAACATTGAAATTATTTTGATTTCTTCCCCGTTTCTCAAAAACTGCACTTCAGAGATTTGCCTTCTCAGTCCTGCCTGATTATTTAGATTGCAAAACCTCTGGAGAAGGGACTGTCTCTTACAACAGATGTCAGCAGTGCCTAACACAGTGGAGCTTTTATCTTAAGTACTTCTTGTCACTAATGAAAATAATTAACAATAGCACAGATAGGTAATTCCACGGGAGATCTCTATTCCACTAACATATCTAAGCAGCAAAAGGAAGAACTCAAAGCCAAGAAAGAGCCATGTTTCTGCCAGATTTAAAACTCGAACTGTTTTGTCATGTGATACTATTATGAACTGTTCTGCTGCTTATTCAGTTAGCACTTTTGAACCACAAACTACAGACATTCCCAAGCACTTAATAATCAGATTGGACCCTCTGTTCTCTCAATCTCACAATCCAACCTGGCTTAAGATCCTACAATTTGTTATCATGTCAGTTTTGAACATACTGCCACCATTCAAAGTGCATATCTTTGGAGTAAATGGGGTTCTAATCAAATTAAAAATTCCTTCCTAGGAAAGAGTTCATTTCAGTACCAGTTTTTCATTTTCTTGTTGAGTGTTTGACAGCATAAATCGCACATCCCATCAAGATGTGAAAAGTCAATAAAAATGTGTTTAAAAAATACTACTAATTTGCTTCATACAAGTGGTTCCACCTGCAGGAGGATGAACACAGCTTGGTTCCCATCAGTCTGCAGCATAGAGTCTACTAGCATTGAGCAGAGGCTTGACTTCACAGTGCTGCTGCCCTTCCCTCCCTTGGCACACAAACTGGGGCCATCTCTCCTCTCTAATCTACTCAGACTTTCTGTAATTTTTTTTTTCTCTTAGCATCCTCCAGAACCCTGATCCTCTGCCAAATGTAGTTGAAAGTAGCTGGTTCAAAAAAGGAGGTTAGAGAAAGGTTGTCAGACACAAAAATGTCACTACAGGTAGGACAGCAGCATTGCAAAATGTTCCACATCTTTGTGTGCATAACAGGTGCTGCTTTCACTTTGCCCTGAGGAGGGAGAGTGGAAAAAAAGGAAGTATAATGGCTCTTTTTCTGCAAACAGGGACAATGTTTGCTGTACCCGTGGGTGCACCTGCACGCAGGTCGGAGATGCATCAACCCTAATGAGCAGTTCAATCCCTCCTCTTACCATGGCATGTACGCCTGGCTCTCAGAAGCTGTAAACCCTTGCTACAGGAATGACTTGAGTTATAAACACACACAGCAAGAAACCCAGACCTACTACAGACTCTTTCTGTGGATTGGGCCAGGAGGAGGCAGCACCCACCTAGGCCCTTAATTTTGCTCACACATCACATTGTTGCACTGGAAGAAGTGGACCTGAAGAACCACTATGTATCCAGGACCTCCCATCGCTCCACTGGGACAGAAAAGGAACATAGCAAGTCATTTATTTGTATGCAATATGTTTGTCCGTGGGAAGTTACATGTTCATTTTGAAAACTCTATCTTCAGTGTTTCTTATTGCTTCTTGTAGTGCCTGCATCCATCTCCTTTCATAATACTCCATCATCATTGTACTACTCCCTCCATATCCCCATGCTGCCAAAAGCATCCTGGTACTGAAGTACTCAGAAACACCTGTGCTGTTACACCATTCATACATACCAGACCCCACTATGATTCTTCATGCATGGAGATTGATGCTGGTGTTGGACCTATAGCAGAGAAATCCAGAACTCTTCTGATTAAAATTAGCAAACAAATTAAAAACTCTTAGTTATTAGTATATCCTACCAGACTCCAACTGCCAAAAGTTCCTTTCATGTTTGCTTCAGGTTGAGAGCGTGGCTGAATGGTTCCTTGACTACTACCCTACAAGCGCATATAAGTACACTGATCTAATTAGTAAATTCAGCATCATCAAATCACAATACTCACAAATTTTACAATATTTGGCATAGATTTTTTTTCTCTGTTCTAGCCCCAGGTACTGGATTCAGGGGAAATATTATGTTTACATGAAAGGAAAGATGCCTTTAAAGTTCCAGAAATAAGAGCTTGAAAATGTGAGATTATTGCATAATCGGATACCAGAAAGCAAATCACATAAACATAAAGCATATTGATTTTTTTAAAATCCCATTATTCTAAAGCTGATCTCCTGAATTTTTGGCACATAACTCTTGATTTTTGAAATGTTCATCACTTAAGTACCAGTGGTTCACTTCCTTGTAAAAACAGGCTGGCGGATATGAAAAGGGAGCACTGAAGGAATGGGAAAGCAACAGGTCAGCAATAAAGTGCAAACACATGCTCTGCCTTATGACCTCTCTTTCTGAGTTTTTAAAAAGGAATTCATTCACTATGCAATTCAATCGTTGATCTTCCACCTTCTACTGAAATCTCCTCCTCTAGGTTTTTGCATGTACCTTGCAAAAGCATCTCAAAGGCTTTCTGAAACAGTCTCACAGGATAAAGAGCTCAGGGGTGCTTACAGATACAGAGAGATGAAAGAGACAAGATCCATTGTTATTCTTGACATTATTCACTCCTGACATCTAACCCTGACCTTCAGCCTATGGGCAAGGAAAAGACATTTTTCACTTCCTATTTGTCCATGACTGAAGGAAACAGATACTCTCCTCCTCCCATACAGACATGAGAGGGTCATTCTGTTCCCTAGACTCAACTCTTGCCTTTACTTCTCTTCAGACACAAAGTCAGAGTTGTTGAGGCCAGAAGAGAGTTACCTTCCCAGTCCAGGCAGGAGGATCATGTGTGAAAAAGCTGTAGTAAAGCAATGGTACTCTGGCATGAAGGCAAGGTAGGATCAGGAGCCGGATGATGTCTGCGCTAAGCCTGAAAGCTGTTGCTCTGTCAGAGGACACATTAGAAGTTTGCTCAGATCAGAAGCACAGATGGAACAGGAACAGGATTCAGGGCAAATCCATACTCACATCTAGGCTTTGATGCCCCCACTGCATATGCACAGATACACAGCCCCATGCTCTGAGCAGAAGAATGCAGCAAGGAGAGTTAACAGTAGAATAAAGTTTTTTCTTCCAGGGGCCTTTGGAAATCAATGCATGTGCAAGACAAACCTGAGGATACAAGCATGGCTTTCACTGTCAACAAGCTCCTGTTTCATAGGGGAGCATAACAAGACAGTGAAAGAGGTTATCCGAGGTACTTGATGCCACTGATAAACATACTCAGGGTTCCTGCTCCCCCATGCTTCTACTTACCCATTTCTCATGTAGTCGTAAAGGGAAGAGTGACACAACTATGGAAGGGCCAGAAGGCAAGGAGAGTTTTGGCACAAGCCCCTGTGCAAGGTATCCAGCAGCACCCTGTGAGGCACAAGTTGGTGAATCTGCCACAGGTCCTACCTGTAGTGGTATAACAGGAGCTGCTGAACCCAGCAGACGGGAACAGAGAAGCTCTCTTTCCTCTGCTCCTGGTGGTTTTTTCAGGTCTGGCACTTCCCTGATAAGAGTGAGAGACCTATCACATGAAGAAACAGAGCCTAGTGGTTTAGTCAGACTGATAATTAAATAAGGGCTGTCTACTTTTTATACCCTTTGACTTACGTCCATTTTGAATGAACACGAATTACATACTGTAATTCATCAGACAGCCGCTGTGCATCCTTTTGGTCAATAAGGGTATTACAAGAAATAAGTAGAAAGTTTTTGAGGTATTAGGGGAGAATCACTGTCTCCAAACCAGGGAGGGATATTGTTGTTTGCACTTACTCAAAAAATGCCAATATTTTTCCAGTATTTTATTACAAAAGTCTTGGTCACCAGAGTCACTCTGCAGATTTTGAGGATTAGGAGACTGAAATAACAATCATGACCACTAATGCTCTCACTGAATGCGTCATCCACATTAGAACAGACACATTTAGACCCAGTATCACTCTTCTTGTCATCTGAAGCCCTATCCTAATGTTAGGTGATTTTTCAATATATCTGCAAGATTTTCACGCTCTTGGCTTGGAGAACAAATATGTCTTGGAAAGGAAAGCAATCCAGTCTGTGTTACATAACATTTCCATGTCTTCATTGCCTTCTTAGAAGGTTAAAGACATTTCTTTAAATATTATGCCAAGATAAGACTATTAACACCACGTATCCCTTGCCTGTCCTCCCAGCATGTTGCAGTAGCATGTCCAGGCTGGGTGAAACAACAAGAATTTCTGCATGCAAAAAGCTCCAAGCAGGATTTTTCAGATTTTGCCAGAATTGAGATGGAGATAATGCTTTCTTGAAAGACAGCATTTCCCCTGGACTTTTCCCACAGCCCTAGGAATGACTAGCTACTGCTATACCCTCATTGAAGTTGTGGCATTTCCAGTGTGCTTCCTGGCCTGTCCCTGAGTCAGCATATCTTTGCTGGAGATCAGACTCCATCTAGAGGGTCTGTCATGGTTTAATGAAGGGATTCAAACCTCTGTTCAAAAGTTCCTGAGGTGCAATTCACTGGAAGCTGGAACCTGTGTCAAGAAAGCACCACTACCCTACACTTGTGCTGGGCTTCTCTTTCCTAGGTATCGGTTATATGCTCTGCACGAGAGAGGAGAGAGCATTAAGGGACTCTGTGTGTTACCCAGAGCTGCTGTTATCAGTACATCTGCATGCAGTACAGTGCCTGTATACCTCTAATTTACAATCATTATTTGTGAATATCACTACCACCATATGTATTTGTGGGGCACTAATGACTTGAGCTTAGCTGAAATATAAATAAATATGGTGATTCTGACCCACATGCATCAAGAGTGGAAAGACATTTGGAATTGCAGTTAGTAAATGTAAATATTGACTTTAGCTTTAGCTCCTGTTTCAGAATCAGAGCTTGCAAAAATCTCAACTTTGACTCCTAGGAGTACTGAGAAAACTTTTACTAAGTTTCTTTATATTACACACCCATTCATTTGCTTTCATGATAAGCATTAGACAGGTCAGAAAGAGTTATGTGCAGAGCAAACCAGCCCACATGTTGCATTGTGATGAGAATATGTTATTAAAGTCCAGTGTAGATTGTAAGATAAAAAAAAGTTTTGACCTTCGAAAACCAATGAGAGTAGGGAGGATATGCATTATCATGTTGTCTGCCTATCTGAGATCTCCTTTCTATACTTTCTAAGCAGAATAGCAAACAGCCTCATAATTTCGATAATCACTTATAGGATGATCCATTTTGGGTCTATATTAGTGTGTTACAAATTATAGCTAGGTGTATTAGTTCTCAGCCTTTCCTGGCTGGCAGCAGGAAAACTCTGGTTTTCAGACAGCATCTGCAAGTTTGCTGTCTGAGTGTGTATTGTGTATTGATTCAGAGCCTGTGTACTGATTTTCTATTAGCAAAACCTTTGGATGGGCCTGAAGAGTGGAGAGGGACCATAGTAGATTCAAGGCGAGGGGACAAGTCATTTGAAACACCACTCTTGCTGTTGCTACAGAAAAGGAAAGACAAGCCCAAGACGGTAAGCAATGGGATGCAGCCCAAAGAGGTATTAACTAAATAGGGGATGCACTTGTAACAAAACGCCTCCCTACACCTTTCTGTGCAAAACCAGTGCCTGACAACATATACTCACTGTTTCCTTGTGTCTCAACTTTTCTTTGCACATTGTGAGGTACTACAAGGAGGTAATACCTAGTGCAAAGGACAATTCAAACCCCAGGATCATAAGGAATCAGTCATTAACAGCCAAGTAGGTAACATGCACTAACATATTCTGTGGAAGCTATAAAATTTTTTATTGTTTTGCTCGGGGGGGTGGGGGGAGGGCAAGAGAAGGGAGGGGAGTTGGTTTTGGTGTGGTTTTGTTTTTTTTTAATCTTGGGGGCTAAATCTGGTTTAAATTATTTACAGTTAAAATTGAACACAGTTAAATATTTTCCCATGGGTTTCTAAACAGAATACAGGGTTATTGCAGAGGAATGTAACCACTGCTAGAAGTGCCAAGCTGCCTGGCCAGATCATCTGCGGACAAAAGCAGCAACTTTCACAACATATGCTTTGTCTGGAATAGCTCTCACACACATGCAGAGGAATTCTCATCTTCTGCAAAGCCTTAAAAAAATGCACAGTGACGCCTTCTGACTCCTATGGCGACAAAATAATTAGGGATGCAACTAATTTTTAAATGAGCTCATCTGCCTAATTGCAAGTCAAGCAGACCTGTGATACCAGTTGCTGATGCCTGCCTTTAGAAGCAAAAATGCTGCAAGGGCCAGAGTGAAGACACATATACTGGCAAGTCTTTTCCAAAGCTGAAGATATATTCATAGGTTAGAGCGGCACTGGCTGCTCTAGACAGCTCTATTTGCTAAACTTCTCTCCTCATCCCTCAAGAATAAGCAATTGTTCTTAGAAATAGAGCAATAAGAATAAGAAATTGTTCTGGACTCATATAATTGTGTGGGTTCCTCTAAAGACGACAATAGGAACTAATGGTATCCCCAGGTCTCCTTAGCTTGCAGTCCCACCAAGAACCACATACTCCAGTGAAAGAAGTGAAATACAATGGTTTGTTGGGAGTACTGTCATATGTAAACTGTTTTTCCCAGGGAAGCCAGAAGAGAGTGGAAAACAACAAAGTGCTGACATAGCTTAGGTAGATGTAATATGGTGCTTTATGCAATCCAATGAGGTGCTTGAGTTTTGCAGGGAGGATGGAAGGGAAAGGAGAGGAAAGCAGAGAATCTCACTCCTGAAGTGCTCCTGTAAATTATAATTATGGACATGAAATTTCTTTAAATAGATGTCTTAGAAAAATATAGCAGCCTATCAGTCATATAGGTGCTTATATACCTTTCTCAGAAGGTGTCTGGAGGCACTGAAAGTGTCACTTGAAAAGCATGCACAGCAAAGACATCAAAGCAGCACAGTCTTCACACGGATCCTGCCATCAGCCTCCAACTGCACAGAAAGAGAATGAGGGCACCCCACTGATACACCACAATTCCATGGGGGGAGGAGGCAATCACCTGCCAAAAAGCAAAGCCTTAGTCTAAGCAATAGTCCCATTTCTACAGACTTCCAGCAGCACTCAGAGGGTTTGAACAAGAGGAAAACTTGAAACCGAATAATGAATAGTGGGTGTCGTATGCTCCCAGCTTTTCTAATTAAAAATCTCTGTCTTCAAGTCTTTTTTTGCTACATTTGAAGATTGTGGCAGATAATGCAGGTACCACTTGGAGTATTTATGCTGATAATGGAAGTACTCAAAGATGTCAGCTGAATAAGCAAAATGGAGTGCATGAATCTGCTAATGTTCTTGACAGCTAACCCTTTGGCCAGGGAAAGCTGGAATGAGTTTAATAGCAGCATACCACTAATATTGCCAGCATTGTATAGCTGAAGCAATGCAAAGATTCTGTCCCACATAAGACTGCTATTAGAAAAGAAGCAGAGAAAAAGATCTTGTTCTGGACAAATTCGTTGCTCCAGAGCATCTGAGGTATCTGTAACTCCACAGTGTGTCCTGACATGTGGCAAGCAGTACATTAGTTGACCATGTCACCGTGTAGCTAGCCATGTGCCGCTGCTCCCCACATTAGCAGATTTAAGAGAAGAGCTCAGGATAGGACTCCTGGGGAAACTGCCTCTCTGCCTCAGGGGAGCAGATGCTGCAGCCTTAGGGACACCTAGTATCAGGTGCTATCTTTAGTCCAAGACTAGCTTTGTGGTAAACCACCTATCCTGACAAACCCCGCAGTCTGGGCCCACATGCCATTCCCTTCCACACACCTGACCTGCTTGCACCGCCCATGCAGTAGAGCCAGAGACTTCAGGAAACTTCTTTTACTCCCAGGCAGCCTGTGGGCCATCCTTGATCTCACAGACCATCCAGAGGGAAGGGGGACAGGCAGAGGGAATTGTATTGATAAACAAGATAAAAAAAGACCGTGTGACTCTCGGGCATCACCACTGAGATGGGCTCAAGATAGAAACTGCTGTCTAGCAGTCCTGCACTCTGGACCAAAGAGAAGAGGAGATAGGAAGAAGGTTGATGCCACGTGGTTATGAGGGAGATGTGCAGCCTTTGCCCCATCACATGTCACTTCATATAGGGCAGGAAGTTTATTCTGAACACATAGACCAGCTGGTATCTGTAATCAGCACCTAACTGCCACAAAAGTGGGCTCTACCTCTGCACCCCTGGCAGAGCGCTCAGGCCCTCGGCCCAGAAAAAGATCTAACCACCCACAAGCAGTCCCCTGTGCTTCCTCAGACAGAGCTGCCCTCCTGTGCATGGTGCCACATCTCAGAAGGCACGACCTAGAGCCAAAAAGTTACAGCAAGCGGGGTAGAGAAAAAAGATATCTGGGGGGAGAGAGAGAGCCAAATGAAGAGGTAACTACACTAAATGGCCAGAATACATTTGCAGAATATATGGAAGTGTAGCATATTATTTGAATAATACTAATAGTGTTATTATAGACTAAATCATAATCTATATGCGTCAGGGGACAGAGTTAAGGTTAGTGTGAATTCACCTGTTTAATACTTTATTACAGGTTGAAATGATAAATTATCTATTTCTCAGCAGTAATCAGTCCTTCTGTCGACCTTGAAATCGTTATAGAGAAAGAATTAGCTGTTACAGAAAATATAAATGTTATTGAGTTATTTCATTGTACAACAATTTCTCAGTCTTACTGATAAGTTCATCAGGGTGAAAACAAATTTTTTCTGAAGACATTACTCTTAAAGTCAGCAAGGGTCAGGCCAGACGTTCAATCCTGTTCCATCTTCTTTGTGTAGCTCAGCTGTGCATGAGAACAGAGAGCACTAAATGCTGCCCTGCAAAGCCATACCTCCGTCTTGGGTCCACCTTTCCCAAACTGCCTTCTTCCATCCTTTTCAACACAGATGACCTGTGTCAGGGTCATGAGGAACAACCCCAATCTCCCCAGAAAACCAATCCAAAGAAGAATTAGACTATAATGTTTCCACCAGCTGCTTTAAACCCTTCCAAAGACATGCTTCCAGCTCTGCTGGCAGCTCTGCTGGCAGAGCTGCAGCTGGCGATCTGATACACTGAGCCATCCCTCTAAGGCTCCCTGGAGCATGCAGCCCTGGCACAGCTCCCACTCCAACCATGCCAGAGCTGCTCTCTGCTTCAGAATGAACTGGAGCTGACCAGTCAAGAATCCACCTAGAGCAGTTAGGGCATCTGGGCTGCAGAAAGCAGCCTGTACACCAGCCTAGCTCCCACTGCAGCCCCAATCCAGGACTTGTGCAACCCTCTTCTGAATTTTCGTTTGCTCCATTTCACATTGCTGCATATTTTACAAAACCCTGACATTTCTAAATCACTGAAAAATGAAAGAAGAGAAATTCTGGTTTCCAAAGGGACAGTACAGCCTTCAAGGCACTGTTGAACTCTGCTGTCTGAAGAAAGAGTGATTTAAAACACAGAAATTCCCTTTGATGCTTACCGACTCAGACATCACATTAATCAGAGCTTTGTGAATGGTTGATGTGCAACCATATGCACTTTTACTTAAAAGCAGAGAAATCAAGGACTTTTAACAGCTCCTGTTATGGTCTTTTTAAACTTCAAAGGGGATAAACTATTTATAAAGTGCCACTGAAGGGAGATCCAGCCTAATGCTATATTTATTTGAATAGTTTGCCTTAAAAAAAAAGTGCCAATGTTTTGCCTTATGTGCAGATACAATTTACTGCAATACAAAATACTGCAATACAGTACACGCAGACCTCAAGCTAAGCCAGTGACCATGTCAGCTTCCTTTGCAGCCAATGACAGTAAAAGCACATTTTCATTCACCCTGAAGAGAGTGCAAGGGAAAAAAAAATCCTGACCACAAACCGCCAAAAAATTCATGTAACCTGAAGCCGGCCAATTTCATCTGTCATTATCAATTTAAAAAACCAAAATGTGTCGATGAATAAAAAAGACACAAATGAGTTTAAAATAGCATGAAAAGTCATTTTCAAAGGACACCAAAACCAGAGGTATCCAGGATTCCTCTCACAGAATTGCTGTAAGCGAATAAAGGAAACAGATTTCTGCCGCAAAAGAAATAACTATATTGTTTCTTTTAATGAGGTCTTCTGGAACTATAAAGATAAATGATGAAATTGTCAAACACAAATGGTAGCTGGATGCCTGAGTTGTGCAGCCTTCACAGGGACAGGGCCCCAAATGTTATTTCTGCTTTTGAAAGATAGGTAGCAATAGTAGCTGTTATTCTGTGTAACTACCTGTCACTAAGGAGTAAAAAAGTAGCGCAGAGGTGCACAGAGGAAGAGAGCAGAAGACTTGAAAATATCATCATAGGAAGAATACCAGAGCTATACCATGGCAACTAAAACTCACTAGGATCAACTACTGATCAGTAAATTGGTGTAGCTTTAGATTTTGAGTAAAGACAGCTTCAGATTTAGCAAGAAGAACAAGCATTCAATGTATGAAAGTCACTGTAAATGGTGAAATCAGATATAAATTGGAAAAAAATAACTATGTAATTTGAAATGTATGTCTTAACATCATTTAATTGACAACCATTATTTCACTAGATTTTAAGACTTTTTTAGGCTTAAAATAAATTTTTGTTCTCTGTTCCTTTGGGTCATATAAACATCCTAAGTTAGTGCAATAAACTGATGGATAATTTGGCAACTTAAGTGTGCAATTAGAATGGAGCTATTTGGTGGAAAATTTGTGCAAATTACTCTGTTTAGATGCAGTTTAACAGCCTGAATCCATTAAAAACTTCAAGTTCAGTGACAGTGAGATCCATGCAGCTCCAGCAAGGGTTTCGCCCAGCTCAAAGACCCTTCAATTTCACTGTAAGCATCAAAGCACAGTACAGTTTCAGTAAGTGTGTTTAGGATACCAGACATGCTGATTGCCTCGTAAGCACCCTGGGAACAACAATGAAAGACCCTCCAGCAATTCCCTTGGTCTTGCAGCCAAATACAGCAAATAGGAAACTATCTGGACTACAAAGGCTTCCTCAGTTTGACATCCATTACACACAAATGTGGGCATTGTGCAAAAGATGAAGAGTTATGGGATGTGCCCTGTACACATATAGTTGCCCAGCACCATTGACCAGTCAGCAGGCCTACAGAAAAAGGCTTAAATCCTTGAGTGGTGACTCTTCCATCTTCCTTCTAAAATATCCTGCAGGAGTCAAACAGAACCTGAAAAATCCAGATGTGGAGTATCTGCTCTTTTCCACTCAGAACATATCACCACTTAGAAACCCAACAGTTCCCTCCATACATCCAGAGCTTGGAAGCGTAACAAAAGAAGCCCTAGAGAAAAGCAGCAGTGTAGGCAATTAAAGTCATTTAATGACTTTTTAATACAGTAGGAACAAAATCAATGCTAGAATAATGTGGAGGAACACAGAATTTGGAGAGTTTAGGCCTGTACATTTGTGATTGACAAAGTAAAAAGAAAATGCCTTGCTTCCAAGTGACAGGTTTACAGGAAAGAATGTTGTTGAACAGCAACCAAAGCAATTTAAACAATTTGGATGTGCTCAATATCAGTATCCTACACTGGTAGCCAGTAACAGATAATGCCAGATACAATGCCATATAACAGCAAAAAGGTGGTTGATCACTGGTACATGGCTTCCTGCTGAACATCACAGCGAGAAATCCTCTGATGGACCAAGTTGCTACAGAAACTTGTAGACACTTGGGTTGAGCTCAGCTGCATCATGCTTTGACCTCTTGCTGTGCCCACAGGCAAGACTCATGGCAGCCAAGGGCTGTCTGGAAATGTGACCCAGACAGATGCAAATATGACTGTAAGTCACTTATCTCACTCCAGAAATAATGGACACCCCAGGGCCCCGTGAAGTTCTCCTGCAGTGGGCTTCACATCAGGATCTCCCCTTGAGTAAGGACACATCTCAAGGTTACTCCTTAAGGTTGAGAGATTCCTTGCCATAACAGATTCTCTGTAAATGATACCGTGCTAAACTTTGCAATCTTAGCTAAGGGATATGAAGGATTGATTGCACACATATAATTCTTCAGACACGAACTGTATACCAAGTCTGGGGATAAGTCTAGGTGCAGCCACATCTAGATTCCTGTCTATGAAAGAGTTTAGAATTCAAGGGAGGCTTTCTAAACCCATGATTCAATGGGAGGGTCTCCCTGTCAGTTTTGCCTGACCCTGTCCTCTAACCAGTAAATATTCAAATGTGCCTAGCTGTTGAATCTTGCAAAGTCACTGTCACATTTACCATTGAACTTTGTTAACTTTCCACTTAATGTCAATAAAGTATTTTGTTGCTTCTCTCTTAGAAGTAAAGTGCATGTCTCCATCCACAACAGCCACTTCTGAACGACCACTTAGAGCGATGCTGAGCTGATGTGGATTTCACCCGCTCAGTTTAAGGCAAAACACTGATGTTTGCTTGTTTTTGCAGGAAAAGCAGCATGACACAGGACTCCTGTTGTCTGTTCCTGGGGATACTTAAAGGCTTCAGCTGCTATTCTTTCTACATGGAGGACCCCAGAAAGTCAGGATTTTCAGACCCATCCAGACAGCTGAAGGTGTCTTTTAAATTGCTAATGTATGTGCACTGCAAATGTTCTCTGTGACTAATCTAATACCATAAAGCCTTATTCCATTTCAACTGTACAGATGTCAGGGGACTTATAATGGGTATGGTAACACCAGATTTCAGAAGGTAACCACTAGAAGTGTGAGTGCAGTGCAAGGTTGTATGTAATATGTCCTCACACTACCCTCCTTCACCATCAACTTCTTCACCATGAAGAACAGTGTGTGGGGATGGGAAAAGGGCAGCAGAGACAATCCCAAGGATGGCAGTTTGTCTGAGACCTCAGTCAGCAATGGTTTGTAGTAAGGGAACTGGGTATCTATCATGAAGAGATTAAACTAGACACAATGCTCTGCAAGGGCCTTGGCAGAGATAACTGATGCCTGTCTGTCCATTGAGGGGTCTGGTTAAGAGCGAGCTCTGAGCCCTAAGCCTTTTAACACCACCATGAACCTAGGCTACCTGTCTCTGTGCCTTCATGAGAAATTTGAACTTGGGCAGGGAGTGACATTATCTGCTCCCTGTGTAGACAGGTCCCAAGGTCATCTCATGGCCTTGTCACCTCATGTTACATGAATGCTTTCACCCTGAGTGCTGTTTAAATACCTCTGGTGAAGTATACCTCCAACTGAATAGTGTTTCCTCTGTTGACTTTTTTCTTCAGTAATTTAGAAAGAATGGAAAGGCTTAATTATGTTGAAGATCAATAAAAAATTTTAAAGCAAATACAGACAGGATGGTCAGTAGACAAGAAAACAGGAGCTGAGTTTCAAACAGAAAAAAAAAGAGCACAGCTGTACATACAGATCATAAACCTCATACTAATTTTCGTTTCTTCAAATGATCATAAAGACCACTACTAAATAACAGGTCATTATTGTGAACTGCATCCATAAGCCTTTCTTGGATATCTAAACCACTTGAAAGGTGTTCTCCCACCATCATTCCTGTGCTGCAACACCCACCTTTATTTTTTCAGATAGCTTGTGCAACATGAAGATAATATGTCATCTGTGCAAATGGTGTGTCTTGAAGAAGTCACAGGGAGACACAAAAATGAGGAGAGGACCAGTAACAGACTTAATACAAATTCACAACTTACACAAAGTAGTGGAACAGTCAGGACATGGGTATTATACCAGTATGATCTCTTAGCACAGCATTTTCTCCAGGCTAATTACTTTTATTAGAGCACTTAGTCATAGACTGTGGCAGAGCTGTCTGTATACATCTAAAAGAAATACCTAATAGCTGGGACTACACCCATGTAAGGCTATCCTTAACACATGGTAACTCCTGACATCTTTTATAAACCGTGCCCCCACTGAGGTTCCCATCCTGATCTTCTGCAAATCTCCACTGATTATCTCTTACAAGAGTTAAAACATAAACCTTGTCAACTCTCTCACTCATGCATGGCTGGTGTTTCTACTTGGAGAGGTGGGACTGCATCCCATTGGAAGCATCCTTGCAAAAGACCCAGCTGTGTGAAGCATGCAGCTGCTGAGGCTTGTCCTGCCCACTGCAGAGAGAGCGTCCCAAGTGCAGGTGAGAGGCAGTGGTGGTTGAACTGGCAGCAGCTGCTGAGGTTTCACCCCGTGGCTGCCATGCTGGTTTGAGCCGGCCCCATGCAGTGAGGCTGCAAAGGAGGAAGACAATCACTGCAGGGAAGGAGCCACAGCCACTGCAGTGCCAGCCTGTTCTGGTTCATTGCACCATACTTCCCCTTCTGCTGCCAGCCTCAGTCTCTGTTAGCCACTGGGGCACAAAGGCAATCCTGGTGGGAAAGCAGGACCATGCCCTACACAATAATTTTTCCGAAAATGACCATGTGCACCTCTGCTTCCCACAACCTTCATTCTTCACTATTCAGTTGATTTTACAAAATTTCTTCAAAATACAGACAGATCCAGTATGGAACAAGTATTCTGTTACTGTTAAAAGCTCTTGGCTGTTTTTCTTATATCTGCAGCAGATCTCATTAAGAATACAGATGCCGGATGAGATCTGTGCTTTACTATAAGCAAAGTGAGTGTGTGCAAACCTGTGCACTGGCATAACTTTCTCTTGCTGAAGTTAATGCTTGCCTTTCTCTCCCTTCTGCCCAAAGGCACTTGCACCTCTCTGGTTTGCGACTGCTGCTTCTGGTTTTTTTCCACTCTGAGCAGAAATTCTGGATTTGGTGCTTCCACCCATTAGGTCTCACTGGCAGGACTGCCTCAAGAATCAATGAAGGCGCAATACTGTGCTGCTGCCACCTATTTCCCCTGCAACTTGGAAGCAGGAGAGGACGTGGCTACACTCTGCTTTCCACCTTTCAACTTGCAAAAGTAACAATCTATGTCACTCTGCAGCCTGGTGCAGTGAAGTGACATCTTGCTCTCCAGCAAACCTGCTCAAGCAGCACTGGCCTGACACTGAACCACCACCCTACCTGTGTTCTGCTGTGTTCCCTCCCTGCTGCTCACAGGCTATAGGGTACGTACAGTCAGATGCTGCACCCTGGTGTTGAGTGGGAGCCCTTTAGCACAGCTCCCCTGTGCCCTGAGCTGTACAGAACTTGCAGCTCCAGATCATTGTTTCTTCTTATTTTACAGGCAAGTGCTAAGTCAGGAGTGGGAAGGAGAGGAGGGATTATGACCAGAGCCGAAAGAGAGATGTTACATTTCAGTCACAAACCCAAGAAGCATTAGTAAAAGCTTAGGGCAGTAATAGACCCAAATTATCATACTGACAATATTCATATTATGCACCACGGGACTCTATCCTTCCGGTTTAAAAAGAAAACAGGGAGAGAGGGCGCAAGGTACAAACCCAGTTGTATATCCCAAAGGCAAACAGTTACATCCCAGACTTATTCAGGCAGCCACTATGGTTCTTGAGTGACATCAGGGAACTGGAGAAAGGGGATCAGAGGTGCTTTTACTTGGGTGATAAAAGGCTGAAAGTGAAATAAAATAGAATAAAATTTTCAAGAGGTATTTGTGGGGTTTTCTTTCCCATACAATGGGAGAGGAAGTTTTTGAAGACTACCAACACACACAGTACAGCAGCTAAAAGACAAATGTATTTTGCTGGACACTTTAAAAATATTTAGGAAACCCTGTAACCTTAAAATGAACATTGTATTTGAGTAGCACCAATTTTTGCCTCATCATGGTGGAACAAATGGGATTGACAAGTATACATCCAAACTGAGACAGAACAAGCAGAAGCAAGAGTCTGAGATTACTGAAAATGATATGCTTAGAGACAAAATTGTTTTCCATGTGACTGACAAAAGGCTGGGAAAGAGGTTATTAAGGGAGATGGATTTGTGCTTGCGAAAGAGCAATAGACATCTGCTAGGTCTTGGAAGCCACACAATGCTAAAAGCGATAATGTCTAGGCAAAGTATTGAAGAGTCTGTATAAACTGCCAGCTGAAGCAGCATTAAAAGTAGCAGATCTAGAGCTCAGCCATGAACAAGACATGCAAATCAGTAAGAGAGAGAGATGAGAGAAGCCTTCATGCTGTTAAAAATTACTCTGCGTGGACACCACAGGAAATGTTAAGGCTTGAGTTTTCTTCCACCAAAAAACAACTTTGCCAAAAAGCACGAAGACTCAATATCTCTGCCAAGGCCATGACTGCCAAAAGTGGAAGCAAGGTGCATCAGATTTCGGAAGCAAGAACTTTTCTGGTGCTGAAGTTGACACTAAGTAATAACTGATTTTATAAAAAGAGCCAAGGAACTGATGAAAATCAGATCCTTATTCATTCATAAATTAGGATATACACCAGTATCAATAATTCGTGCAGAAGGCCATTGCCCAGAATCATAAAGATAAATAAAGCTGCATCACAGACCATCTGCAATCAAAGGAAAAGGCATAGTGAGGAGACTATAGGGGATAAAAAGTTACTGTATCTGTAATCTGACAGAAAACTAATGTATTCATGTGGGAACACCACTGTTTTATGAACCCTGTACATTGCACAGAGATCCATATGTAACTCTTCCAGAAGCTGAGAGATTGGAGACAGGGGAGATCCAGCTGCTGTGACACAGGATGCCAAGCAAGCCTTTTTTGCCTATGATTTCTCTAACAATGGCTGCTACCATTTCTTTTGCTGCTGCTTTTATGTGCATGGAATTAGACCCAACTGGGAGCTGGTGAGAATGACAGATGGCTACGCAAAACCTTCCTTGAGAGCAACACAATGGCACCCTTGCAGTGCTGCTCAGGCACAGCAAAAGGCCAAGGTTTGCCATTCAGCCTGAGACTAGGCAGAAAGAGGGAATGAAAACCTTCAGGAAGAATCAAATTCCAAGGACTGACTTGCTACCTGTAGGGCCCTGTGGCCCAGCAGAACAACACAGGATGAGTAATGCAGCAAAGTTCCTGTGCTAATGACTTGGACAAGAGATTGATAAAGTCATAGTCCTGCCTGTTTGCCCTGTCACTTTTGTTTGCCTTCTCATTGCTGCTAATTCCAGCCGTAGCAAAAAGATATTAGAGATTTCTGAGTCAGGCAGTGTAGCCACACTTGTTTAAAGCTCCAAGGTCAGCTTGAGAAATTCATTCAGCCAGAAAAATATTGGTAGCACTGTGCCTAAGACATCCACCTGAGGATGGGGACTAGGAATGCTGTGCAGCACTCTGGGGTTTGGCTTTGCTCATCTGGTTGAAATCAATAGCCTTTGCAGCAGCAGTTTTCTGTAAGCAGTGAATGCTGCAGGAAAGTTGCAGAACTCTGCTGGGTGGTTTAAATGCAGTTGCTTCTGCATTTGCAGCTGTGAATACAGGAGATCCCAAGAAGGAGGTTAATGCTGTGATCAGGCATAAGGAGCCAAATTCTGCTACAGACACAAATCGACACCATAGCACTGGCTGCACAGCCACTTCCAGCCTTCAGGCAAAAGATGCTACATTGATTGCCATGCTTCTGCTTCCTGAGAAACACACTGAATAAGACTGACAAGAGTTCTATCTTGTTTTGAACCCAGGCCTATTTACCTGACTAATGGAGGAAGGCATAGCACACAAATTCATTCTCCAATCCCACCAGGTATCCCGTCATCCTCCCTGGTATGCCTGCTTCACAGCCCAGACCCTTTCTTAAGCCTCATCCTTTGGCACTGCAGTCAATTAACAGCCCAGAATTACAACAGGCTGTGAAAACACCGTATCTAGTGGCATATTAAAATACCTAGATATGCAAACAGATAGGTGCAGAAACACGAGAATCAGGAGTAATTAATGGATTTTCTCAGGCTTAAAACATAATCAGTCCTAAACCTTCCTGTGGCAAGTGGTATGCAGTGAGTACTTACTTTCATGTATATTTGCTCTTTGAACAGATTTTTTATTTCAGAGAGGATTTTTCCATCCTTATCATTAATTGCTCTCAATTTACAACAGACGCTTCCCAAAAAAATCTGTTAGATTTTTCTGCCACATCTGTATTGTACGCAAAAGTGGTCCAGAAAGCTAATGCCTGAATGGTGTCAAATGGGTGTTATTCAGATGCATTTAAGATTTTCTACATCAGTCTGAGAAAGTACAATTCAGCCTGGAGAGTTCTGTTTGGCAAATCATTGACACATTGCTGTTAAGGAGCAAAATTTAATCTAAAATAGAAATCTCAACACCCAACTTTATATATGGCTACCACCATATTTTCCAAAGAGCTGTTCCCAAGGAAAGTGGACCAGGCAATGAGGCCTTATTTGCTATCTGGAAGGTCAGATAACAGCCATCTAGTTAAACCACCCCCACAATGCTGGGACAGCTTTCCCAGCCAGCAACCCCACTTCAAACATGTGACATACAACATAGAATCATAGAATCATAGAATAGTTAGGGTTGGAAAGGACCTTAAGATCATCTAGTTCCACTGCACCTGCCATAGGCAGGGACACCTCCCACTAAACCATGCCACCCGAGGCTCTGTCATCTCTGGAAACTGTCTATTTCAGCTGAAAGCTCCAGCTGAGAAAGAAGACATCATCCCACCTAAGATGCTGCCGCAAAAACATGTGAGGACCATGTGGTGCTGCAGACCACCTAGATGGCATCAAAAAGAACAACTGCGGACTGCTGGTCTGCTTCCTCAGCCAGAAAAGACAGACTCTTACAAGAACAGCCTGCACCTGTGAGGTGTAATCTTGGCCTTCTCTAGCTAGCTCAGTACATCCTTCCTCCTCACAGGGAGTCGTCACTCTGTAAGGCTGCTCATAACATCCTGGATATCCCTGGGTAAGAGAGAACCACTCCTTGCCACCCATTTGTGGTGTCCACGATGACTGCTTTATCAACTATTGAGAGCTTAGCCCTTGATGCCCCTCTGGATACAGTCTCACAGGTACTTCTAGGGGGAAGCTGCTCTCAGTTGAACTTGAATGTGTATATTATGGCTGAGACGTACTCACAGAAAGGTTCATTAAAGTTAAGCAGATTTCTTCAGAAAGGCAGGGTGTAAAGGCACTAATCTGTCCCTGTCTGTGTATACTGACGGAAACACACAACATAAATGTGAAAAGCAGATTCTTCTGCTCCTATAGCTGATCAGTCTTTAAGCTGCCTCTCATTATATGAATGCTCTTCACTTCATCTCCACCCTTTTTCTTGGCACTTGAACTGTCAAAAAATTAATTCTTTCCTGTTCTATGTCACAGTATCCCTCTCATCCTGGTATTCACAAGTAGCTTATGCATTTTGAACAGCACTGAAAATATGCCTATCCTGCAGGTGTATTCAGCAAGGAGGTACAATGTTACACAGCCTATTTAATATGACCTCGGTTTCCTATGAACTAAAACATTTCTATTTCCTCTGCTGTTACAGAAGCACAAATGCATTTTATTAACCATCTATTGAAGCATATTTAGCAAACATTGATCAATATCTGGTGTCTTGAGAAAAATCCATTCCCAAAAGCTTTTAGCCTCTGAACTTGCCTCCTGTTTACCAGTTGGTATAATTGATAGGCATGTTTGCAAGGAAGCAAGAAAGTATTGACTTGCTAGCGTATGAGTAGCTCCAGTGATTGCTATTATATATCATAGAATCATAGGATGGTTTGAGTTGGAAAGGACCTTAAGATCATCTAGTTCCAACCCCCCTGCAGGGAGATGCCTTACACTAGACCATGTCACCCAAGGTTCTGTCCAACCTGGTCTTGAACACTGCCAGGGACGGAGCATTTACCACTTCTTTGAGCAACCTGTTCCAATGCCTCATCACCCTCACAGTAAAGAACTTCCTCCTTCTATCTAACCTGTGCTTCCCCTGTTTAAGCTTGATTCCATTACCCGTTTTCCCATTGCTACAGTCCCTGGTGAAGAGCCTCTCTGTAGCATCCATGTAGGCCCCCTTCAGACACTGGAAGGCGGCTTTGAGGTCTCCATGCACCTTTCTCTTCTCCATGCCAAACAGCCCCAACTTTCTCAGCCTGTCTTCATACTGGAGGTACTCCAGCCCCCTTATCATTCTTGTGGTCCTCCTCTGGATTTGCTCCGGCAACTCCATGTCCTTCTTATGCTGAGAACACCAGAACTTCACGCAGATTCCAAGTGAGCTCTCACAAAGGCAGAGTAGAGGGGTCAGGATCACCTCCTTCGACCTGCTGGTCACGCTTCTTTTGATGCAGCCCAGCATACGGTTGGCTTTCTGGGCTGCAAGCACACACTGAAGCCAGCTCATGTTGAGCTTCTCATTGACCAACACCCCCAAGTCCTTCTCTGTGGGGCTGCTCCAGATCTCTTCTCCACCCAACCTGGAGCTGTGCCTGGGATTAACGCAACCCAGTTGTAGGATCTTGCACTTTGCTTTTGTGAGCTTCATGAGGTTGGCATGGTCCCACCTCTCAAGCATGTCAAGGTCCCTCTGGATAGCATTCCTTTCCTCCAATGTATCAACCAAACCACACAGCTTGCTGTGGGTGCGCTCAATCCCATTATCCGTGTCGCTGACAAAGATGTTGAACAGGATCCCAAACCCAGCCCCTGAGGAACACCACTTTTTACTGGTCTCCAGCTGGACATTGAGCCATTGAAAACAACTCTCTGCATGTGGCTGTCCAGCCAATTCTTTATCCACTGAGAGGTTCATCCATCAAATTGATGTCTCACCAGTTTAGAGACAATTATGTCATAAGAGACAGAGTAAAATGGTTTGCACAAGTGTAGGGAGGTGACATCAACTGCTCTACCCCTGTCCATCAGTTCTATAGCCTCATCATAGAAGACCACCAAATTGGTCAGGCAGGATTTGCCCTTAGTGAGGCTATGCTGGCTGTCACCAACCACCTTGTTGTTTCTCATGTGCCTCAGCATGCCTTCCAGGAGAATCCACTCCAAGATTTTGCCAGGCACAAAGGTGAGGCTGACGGGTCTGTAGTTCCCTGGCTCATCCATTTTCCACTTCTTGAAAATGGGTGTTATATTTCCCTTTTTCCAGTCGTCAGGAACTTCACTTGACTGCCAGGAGTTTTCAAATACAGTGGGCAGTGGCTTAGCAACTTCATTTGTCAGCTCCTTCAGGACCCACGGATGGATTTCATCAGGTCCCATGGACTTGTGCACAGTCAGGTTCCTAAGATGATCTTGAACCTAATCTTCTCCTGCAGTGGGCCCCAGGTCTTCATTCTCACAGTCCCTGCATCTGTCTTCCAAGACTTGAGTGGAGTGGTCAGAGAACTTGCCAGTAAAGACTGAGGCAAAGAAGTCATTTAAAACCTCATCCTTCTGCAAATCCAGGGTAGTCAGTTCCACCGTCTCCTTCCAGAGAAGGCCTACATTATCCTTAGTCTGTCTTTTGTTAGAAATATGCGTATAGAAAACTTCACGGTTATCTCTGACATCCATGGCCAGACCCAATTCTAACTGGGCCTTAGCTTCCCTGACTTCATCCCTAGCTACCTGGACAATATCCCTGTATTATTCCGTGGCTGCCTGTCTTCATTTCCACCTTCTATAAGCTTCTTTGTAACTTCTGGGTTTTCTCAGCAGCTTGTTATACATGCAGGCCTCCTGGCCTTCTTGCCTCATTTCCTTGCTGAGCTTGGAACTGTGATTCTTGAATATCAGCCTGCATTCTTGGGTCCCCCTGCCCTCTACAGCTTTGTCCCATAGAACCTTACTGAGCAGGTTCCTGAAGAGGCCAAAGTCTGCTCTCTTCAAGTCCAGGGCAGTGAGCTTGCTGCATGCTGTTCTCACTGTCCTGAGGATCTTGAATTCGACCATCTCATGATCGCTGCTATCAAGGCTGCCCTGGAGGGTCACATTT
>JARCZZ010030144.1:36953-47770 GCA_030323915.1 Brotogeris chrysoptera | reverse complement strand
GCCTCAGCATGCCTTCCAGGAGAATCCGCTCCAAGATTTTGCCCAGCACAGAGGTGAGACTGACTGGTCTGTAGTTCCCTGGCTCATCCATTTTCCACTTCTTGAAAATGGGGTCTATATTTTCCTTTTTCCAGTCATCGGGAACTTCACTTGACTGCCATGAGTTTTCAAATAGGATGGACAATGGCTTTGCAACTTCATCTGTCAGCTCCTTCAGGACGTGCGGATGGATTTCATCAGGTCCCATGGACTTGTATGTGTTCAGGTTCCTAAGATGGTCTCAAACCATATCCTCTCCTATAGTGGGCCCAGGGTCTTCATTCTCATACTCCCTGTGTCTTCTTTCCAAGACTTGGGTGCCACCTGTCCTTGCTTCCACCTTTTATAAGCCTCTTTTTTCCTTCGAGTTTTCTTCAGAAAGTCCTTATCCATCCAAGGAGGTCTCCTGGTGATCCTGCAGCAGTTCCTTCCAGTTGGGATGCATCACTCCAGAGCTTGCAGCATAAAGATTGTTAAGAAATTAAATAAATATTTTTCTCTGACGCCTAAATGAAATCAGTTCCTGACACTGCTCTACACTATGGTGTACTGTCTTGAAGTTCACATCAGCCTACTATTTGTTTCCTAAATTCAGGCTGGTTTTATACCAAACAGCATGACAACTTGAGCAGTTATACCAGGTACCGAGGAAGAGCTTCTTGTAGCAACAAACACAAATTATTTAAACAGGTTATTTGCTTGGTCATCCAAAAGCATCTTCAATGACAATAATGGAGCAGCTGCTCCCGGATTCTGGAGAGAGCAAGCATATATCTCCAGGAATTCCTCATGCTACGTATGTTGGATGCCCTTCACAGCAGCACATGCAGTTTGTGCGTGCATAGAGGGCAGCTATACCTGCTCTTATAGCCTACTAAGGATGGCACCAAACTGCGATGACGGGACAATCTTTAGTTGCATAGAAATCACCATGCATTCCTTGCAGCATTAATTACTAAACATTTGTCCTGGGTCCAGCAGTAGCAGTCATTTTTCTCCTCAGCAGCTGGTGCAGCACTGTGTGTTTGTGACTTTTGGCTGGGGAACAGCGCTGATAACACCGATGTTTATAGTTGCGGCTTAAACCACGGCACCATTTTACACCACTGATAATTTCTAGATTGCAATGTATGGTGTCTTTGGTTTTGTAATCCCACTCTACAGCCAGCAAAGCATCTTGAGATGTCCTGTTGGCGCACTGCACTCATGAAAAAATCACTGTGAGCTGCTCTGCCGTTCCCAGACTTTCTGTGGCTGAGCACAAAATTGGAAAGAAACTTGTTACTCCTGAACCATGCCTCTTCCTGAGTTTGGCTGGGCAACAGTAACTTCATTTCTGGCAATCCAGTGTGCATGTTTCTGTGGAAACAGGACCCAGCAGAAAGCACACTCTTAGCCACTGGCTTTCTCCAGTCTCCATGGAAACAGTCATTGCACGGGTGAAAAAAAGGGTAATGATTGCAAAGTAATGGCTGACTGGAAGCTTCTCTCAGCCTTAATTTTCCTTTTGTGGTCCTTATTGTTATGCAAAAAAGAAGGCATAAATTATGATGTTCCATATCCTTGATGTGATCAAGGATCACTTTGACATGGTCAGGGACAGAAATCATGAGATGAAGCTTCAAAGAGCACCAGAGCCCTGAGACACATCTGGGATCAAAAATGATGCACTTGCATTCTGCAGAGGAAGATGGAATAAAGACCCACCCAGCTTTGCAGATAGGCTTGTTACCTCCAAATACAACTCATCCCAGAATCCCAGGCTACCAGGACAAAGGAAAGCAAGCAATGCACCTTGGTGGACTGACAATCACTTGCATGCCTGGGTGATGCAGCCACACGGTAGTAGCTGCCTTGGCAGAGGGAGCAGACCCCCTTGTGGTAATGCCAAAGCACATACACCTTTGCCAGTCCACTCAGTCTCCTAAAGTTCCCCAGAGCAAACCAGATCTTTTGCCCTCCCTTTACTTTTTGTCTCTTACAGATGTGCAGCAGTCTCACAGTATTACTCCCACACAACTCTGTCACTTTCCATGACATGATCCACAAAGCAATACAATTGCTGCAGCACAGCAGAGATCCATCCTGTGAAAATCAGCTGAGGATTTCCACACAGTCTGCATGTGACTTGAGGTTTTCCTGTATTTCTTCCTTTCTCTCTGAGGACCTTCACAACGATCTTCTGCATTTGCTTTCACCCACTCCCTTTTCTTTCTTCCCTAAGGTCACTAGCTTCTTTGGCCCACATATATTTTTGCAAGAAAAATCCACATGGGCAATCACTGTTATCAGCAACAACTTCAGGATTGCTGGTTATTTTTTCACCTCAGTTTGCCTTCTGAAGGCATCTTCATCTCTCACTTCCTTCTGGTAACACAGATAATCCCATCAAGTAGTGATGCACTATAAGAACAAAGCCTGTACTGTAATGACATTGCTCTCCAGTGTGTCTCACCAACCAGACGCAGACATGCTACAATGTCCTCAGGATATCAAAGCCCATCTAGTCCCTGTCATTGCAAGTGCAAGGGCATCACCTTTTAGCCACCATGTCCTTGCACAAAAAGGTTGTAAATGGTGTCAATGACCGTACAAGGAAACAGACAGGACAAGACCTAATGCAATCAAGGAAGACTGGCAGTATGATGATGGGTCTGTAGCCTAGCAGAGATGAGATCTTGTGCCTACATGTACCTAGTAGTACACAGAGGCTAATTAAACCCTGAGAAGTTGAATACATATTTTGTGTCCATCATTTTTTACCTGATCTTGACCTTGACCATCCCAGGAAGCATCTTTCCTGGAGCACCCTTGTCCCAGTTTCCCCTTTGCTCCTTTGCCTTCAGGGTAATGGATTATGAATGACTGTGTTGTGGTTGGTACTCTTCACTTTGGTGGCTATTTAAGACCAGCAATCTTCCAAAGTGCTGCACTGCCTGCACCTGCCGCACAGTTGTGCAGTGAGACATCCCTTCCTGGCTGGTGCACACACTTGCCTCTTCAGGGGCAAAGAACTTTCTTGCTCAAGCTGACTACCTGAAAGTATTCACGTGTCTGTTTCATCTCTCTACAACAGTCATGTGAACAAGGCTTCTTTCAGCTGAAGCAATCTAGATAAATAAACCTCACTGCTAATAATTACCTGACTATAAATATATGGCAGGAAATAATAGAGCCATTTACATGAGGCACTCAAATTGCCTTTGGAGTTTCAGACTAGCAAAATGAAAGGTCCCAACATTCATACTTCATTCTAATTGTTCTGTGACTGAACAATCAGAATTGCAATCTGTTCTGTGACAGAAAATCAGATCTAGTCCCTCTTCAGAGGGATTTAGGTATCTTCCCTAGGTGTGGAAGATACTTAGTGTTCCCAGTGATGGTGAAATTCTGGAAGTTGTAATTTTTTTATTGTACTGCAATAATGCCTAGAAGCCCAAGAGTTAAACAGTGGCACATATCCTCATCCACTTCTTGCCCCCCATCCCAGCATAGCACTCTGTTCACAAAGTGGATCCTTCCCTAGACAACTCACATTCTCGTTAGGAGTTATGGGACAGAAATGAGACAACACTGGTGCTAAACATTTTCTAAGGGAGAAAATAAAAGCAAGTGCACCCATAAAATTGCATGTCAAAAATATGATCTTACAGAGGAAAGCTGTATTTTATCCTCTGGTTAAAAAATTATTCCATACCTCCAGAATGGAAAGCCAGGCCAAAGGTGGCAAAAAATAGTTTCTAACTATACAATCGTAATTAAATGCTGAAATATTGATTTTTTTCCCCCCCTTCCTTTCAATAGAAAAAAAGGCACTCCTGTCTCACTCCAGCTCTTGTAAAAGCAACACAGAAAAATTGAAAGTCCAATAGATGAATGGGCACAAATCCAGAAAGTGTCAACAGCAGCATGATCACAGACACAGTGATCTAACAAATACTTCACAAGCCTTTCAGGTTGCTCCTCTCAATCTTTTTGTGACTCTCTTTGCTGTTTAAGATCAAACAATTGTCCCTCCTTCTCTGGGAAACACCCAGAGTTGCAAAGAACATCATCCAAGAAGAGATATCTTAACTCAATATTGTGGTTTTAAAAAGTGTTCTACCATAAAAACCAGCTTCATAAACAGGGACCCTGTAATATCCAAATCCACGTTAATGCAAAAACAAGGTCAAGTAGGGTCAAGACATAATAAACACATTAATGGCTCAGCAGGGCAATGTGCAATGACAAAGCTAAGATGAATGAAAATGTGTCTACCCAGACACAAAGCCACCAAGCAATTGCCCAGCCAAAACAGTTTGCTTTTATACTATAAATGTGTCAGAAATATTGAGAATATCATAAATCCTTGGTAGAAGACTTCAGGTTAGCTGTTACAGAGTGAAACAAAATCAAAGTGGATTAGGAAAAGAGATCTGCAGGATGACAGTCTCTACAGGTTAGTAACTCTACATGTTGATATTTCCCCTTAAGGTACATGTATCCTTTGTAAAAATGACAGGTGAACTGTGATAGCGACAAGGTTTAAACAGCATATGGAATTTTATCTCCAAATCACATGTCACATCAGAGGTTTGGCAAGTCACTTCACTCTCAGAAGAAGAATCTGTGAAAACACAATCTGCATAACACAAGCAATGTCAGAGGCTTGTTTTCTTCTTTACCTTGACTGAACACAGATAATGGAAGATGCTCAGGTGAAAGATTCACCCGACCCATGCTCTCCACTGCCTGCAAAGCCATGCTCAAATCTCACTTTTCTAATGTGGCTGTCCATCACAGAAGAGCTTGGGTGTTGCATGGAGGCTGGACTGCACAAGTTTCTAGATGAGCTACCTCACTTGCTTTTCATGAAGTCTGTAAGGTAATTTTACTCAGGTTCACATGGCAGTGATAAACATGCCTCTTCCTTTCAACGGCTGCGCACTGCCTTTCATGGGGAGCAGCAATGCTCTCCTGTGTTACTTTGTATCTTTACCCATGCTCCTCGTGGGCAAACGTTAAGGGTACACGTCTGACCTCTGAAAAGATACAGAAACACTGCCCTTGCCAAGGCTATTTTTGTGACGTCTGCAGTATTGCCAAATACCCAGATCCACTTCTAAGATGAGAAAAGATGTCATGAAACCATTATTCTTGCTGTGGGATTGAAAGCAGGAGAAAAAAAAATATGAATCACACACCTCTGCCTAGCTCCTGGAATGGCTTTGCCTTCTTACGCCTCTGCCAAACCCAGTGTAATACCTTCAGTTGCAAAGGCAGCCATAAGTGGCATGTAAGTAGCCACAACTCAACCTGGCTGCTTGGTTATGGAATTTGCTTCCCTTCCACTTACACTTCCAAGCCACAGGAGCAAGCATCCTTTCTTTCTTATCGTTCCCATTTCCTCCCCATTTTCTACCACAGCCTCAAATTTTCCTCTGGTACAAAGAGAGCAGAAGGAGAATTAACAGCCATAGTTACCAAAAGAAATACCTGTCTTTATGTATCAAGTTATGGACTCATTTTTCTGCTAAGACTTCTGTGAACGGCACAGCTCTGAACATGTGAGACTAGAACAATGCTTTTACAACATGTGCCACTTTTCTACCTGTTGGAAACACATTAATCTGAGCAGAGGGCAATAGTTATAATTACAGTCTGTGGGTAATTTTAATCCTCTATTCCTATACTTTCAAAAATATAATTTATATTTATCTTAATTGCAAAATGATTGCTTCAATTCGTTGAATTTTGATTTCCCAAACAGAACAAAAGATATTTCTTTTCTCTCTGCCTTTCCTCTCCTGGTGTTGTGAGAGCCAGCTCCCTCCTACGTCCTTCAGACTTCCAGCTTCGCCTGGGTCTCAAGCACTGAGGGACCCTTGCTGTGTCCCTGTGAATGCTTTCCCACAGAGTTCTGCCCCTTTCTTAGAAATATGAACACTGAAGGGGTTCCTCACATCAGTGCAACACCTCCTACAGCTCTCACCAAATTCTCTGATGGGAATGACACCTTTCTGTCCTTCCTTTCTGGGTAGGAAGAGGGCAGTACTCAGCTCCTCTTCCAAATTCAACTCTTTCTGTTATGCGTTTCCTGTTATGGATTGATTAATCCATCCTACGTTTTGGGTACACTAGTTAGCCTCAAATAGATTGCTGTATTAACACACCTGCATAACGTCTCTGGATCTGGGATAATGTTGATACCTCTTCATTGCACACGGTAGGAAAACTCCAAAATGCTTCCAGTGGCCTTGAAAATACAGAAGATCTCCCAAGAGGAAGAGCATAGTTTACAGAAGAAAACCTTAGTTTGATAAATACTTTCAGTAACAGATACATGCATCTTTTTATACATTGGTATTGTAAGCTTAAGTAGGACAAAGATGATGGAAGACAGATGGAAGGCACCCAGGTTAAACATGTAGTCCTTATTAAGCTGACACCAAATATCTCTCATGTAATGACTTCTTTCCTGCAGAGTCTACAGAAAAGTGCAGTTTCTGACGGGGCACACGTACGCATGTGTGGCAAGTATTGGTATCGCTACATGCGATGCCTACTCTTAGCCAAGAACCTGCTGAAGAAAAACCTCACCCTGATATACATTTTCCAAGTCAGGAAGGGTAGCATGATTTGCATAATTTAGAAACATCATGGGAGTAGAATCTCAGCAAGGACCTATGAGCGGAAAGGCTGGATGCTGGACCTCTGTGTGGAGGAGAAGCTAGATGGTGGTTTCATCAATTCATTACAAGAACTCATTTCAGGGTCTTCATTGTGATAATTGCAAGCTGCTACCTCTGAGATACCAGTACATGTTCTAGACAAACTCTTCGTGTTCACAGGGCAGCTGATATCATTAACATGAACAACAGCTCACAGTTTATGCTTGATGACCTGCCTGGCTCTGTTATTGCCAGTTATGAACCAGAGGCACAGCTGCAAATCACTTTAACAGCCATCTCCAAAGACAACTGCAGAACACTGGCCTACCCTGTCTTCTTTCCCTGCAGCATGCTGGAAGGGTTCTTGCTCTTGTGAGAAACAAGAGCAAAAGTGCCTTTCAGTGTCCCTCATGATGTGGTAGATACAGCTGCATTGCGCATTGTTTGGACTGAATCCTTCTCCACACTCTCCACACTGGAGAGGCTCTCATGCCTTCCTTTTTGCGTACCCTATTATTACTTATTACCTGGTACTTGCTTCTTTACTGTGTGGAGTGCTTCTAAGATTGTAAAGCACTATGTTTCACAGTTCCCTTTTGTAAAACATCGTGTTGATTCCCCAAGGGCAGCACTTGCTTCAGATGTTGTTTTCAGTAAGTACACGAATTTTTTGGAAAATGACTTACGATTTTGGTATAACACCAAATGGGATGGGCAGGAGAGCTCCCTTCTTTCTCTATCATCTTCAATGTTGAGATGCTGTAGGATAGATTACAGAAAGCCTCTCCATCATTTGGTAGAACTAGGCTTCTCACTCACTACACTCCTTCTTTCACTGATGGCAGACACACTTCTGAAAAGGCAGGACTGAATGCACTGATATTACCAAGCCACTCAAAACCCAACAGGATTTTTGCACCTCTATTTCTTCCTTGTGGTTACAACTGTGAGATATTTTTCAGGGTTTTATACCTAATAAAATGTTGCTGTCTCTCACCACATTCTGTCACTTCAAATTGCTCAGGAAGACTACAGAGTGCGTACTTTTTTCCCTCAAAGAAGTCATAAAAATCACTTAGTTCAGGTTTAAAATAAGCATTCTCTTGCTCACCCTCCCTCCCACACTCAACAGAGGATGAGAATCTCCATACATCCTTCCGAAACTCTCATGTTGCTAAATTACTCTTACTTCTGATCCTTGGAGTCTTACCCTTGCATGATCATGAGCAATGCCCATGTAAGAAGCTGGCATTCAGGTAAAATGTGATCCTGATAAGCAGCCCTGCCTGGGATGCCCTGCATAGCTCTGCTCCCAGCAAGTCAGGGAAGACATCCCGAAAGAGCTCCTGGAGCTCAGCAAGCATGAACCATTGGGACACATAGCTCAGGCTAGGCTACCAAGGAGAATGAGAGTGAGATGGAAGAAACTGTTTGGCCCTCTGCTCTGATCTCAGCAAAACTGATCATACTTGCCGCATACAAAGTCCACTGCTAGCCTCTCTCACACAGTAGGTGGAGCGGTAAGGTGGAGAATGAGCGCTGGTCCGTTCGACTTCGTTGCTGGCCGCGCCGGCATCCGCTGCCTAATGCCACTGGCATGTAGCACAGTCGCCACCTGCTGGCAGTCTTCCTGCTGCGTTACATGAGCGGGCAGTTCTGCCTTCATAACCCCTTTCTCTCCCTAAAATGACAGTCTTCCAGTAATCAAAAAAACCACAGCCCTACGTGGACTATTCATCTGTGCCAATTTTCAGGGGGTCATACCCATGCTTTTCTTTATCCTGTCCCTGTCACACTTGCCCTTGAAATGCCATACATGCCAGGGTCATTTTTCACTTTGTTAGCACTTCGTAGCCAGCACTGCATTGCCCCAAAAGTTCAATTTCGACTTATGTTTGTAAAGTACAGGGTCCATCATGACCCAAAATTTCAGCATCCAGAAACTGTTGGGCCACTGAACCCACTGGCGAAATTCCTCTCTCAGAATACAAACATGATTTGGGATATGTCATTGAGATAATGTCCTGGAAAGGTCATGAGCTTTCATGCTAGGATAGTAGCCAGCAATTAATAAATTTCAAAAGCTGTTGGCAGCAGGACTGTACAGCCATCACCCTACATGCGATATACAGCCATCACCCTACATGAGACCCTGCAGGATCTCAGAAATGAAGGATAAAAGCTGTACCACACCATAGTGATGGTGTGGTACATTATCCAACAAATTATTATCTCATCATCCAACAAATCTGTTTGTTCATAATTTTGAAACCTATGGTTGGGTTAAGAAGGAGAGGGCTGCAGGAAGGAGGTAGCGGAAGCACAGCATCCAAGTAAACCACACCTTGAAAGGAAGATACAAGTAACTGAACTACAATCACGGATTTGGTGCCATGAATGGCATGGCCTGCAGATGGTGGGGTGGGGTGATGCCTAGCAATTGGGTGGGCTTGGGTAAGTGGATCCAACAGTAGCTGACATTAGAAATGAACAAGGAATTTAGTGGGAGACTGAGAAAAAAGACTGGATTTTGAAAGTCTATAGAGGAAGAAGAAAAAATACTTAGGAAAAAGGTGTCTTAGGAAAAATAAATATGACAGTAAAAGTAAACAACACGTCATGCATCAGAAAAACAAGCTAGTATTTCCACTAACTTCATCAAATAAGGAGCTTATAGCATTAGATTAAATTAAGTTAAATTAAACTAAAGCAATGGCTTTTGTTGCAAACAGAGCTAATTTGAATAGGTCAAGCTCTCAGCACAAGACAAAGACACCTTACTTCAGGAACAAGGACAAGTCACAGCTATCATTTGTAACTCTTGTATTTCTACTTTTCAGGTCTCATTTGCACCTACACTTTGCTGCTTATAGATCCAGGCAAACCGTGTGGTCAAGCTGTGTGTCAGTCCTGACACTCCAGAAGGTGTTGGGAAAGGTTTTTTGTATAAGCTCAGCCAGGCTGAAATTTCTTGGCTTTTTTCACTCTTCTTCCTGATCCACAAATAACTGTTATCTTTCCAGCTGCTTTCTATACCTATCATGACTTAATGTATTTTTCCATTATGGGTTAACATCAAACAAGAAAACAAATTTTAATTGGAAACCGAGCTTGCTGCTAGCATTTTGGTTTGCCTTAATCCACGATATCAGTCCTGGGAAATGGTCAGGGGTCAGTCCCGCTATTACAGGACTATGTTAGGAAGGTTGTGGTGTGCTTAAGTAACACACACAGTAAAACATCCAAAAGAAGACCAAGCCCCATGGCAGAGCATGCAATATCTAAACTGCCCCTGACAAACATTTCTCAGGTTCACTCATACAGAGCATCCAGTGAGTCAGGGTCCACCACCTTCTCAGAACACCCGTTTAAGGGCTGTTTTAATTATAGTAAGCGTAGTGATGACAAAAGTATGAAAAGGCTTTCAACACCTAACCTGTATTTCTTTCCCTACAAATCAAATCAACAACTTTTTGTCCTGCTCTGACTGGATACAAAGGACAATTGATGATCACCCTCTTCAAAGCAATTGTTTCATACTTCCGAAAATTTATCAAGTCTTGTTCAACCGCTCCTTTTTTTCTAGATCAAACTAAATACTTCAGTTTTTCTTGAGAGTCACTTGAGTTTCGTGTTTTCTAGGTCTTTTATTTTTCTCCTCTTGTCTCTCTCCAATTTCTCTGAAGAATACAGGGATGTTGTCCGGGAAGCTAGAGACCAGATTAGGAAAGCTAAGGCCCACTTAGAATTAAACTTGGCTAGGGGTGTTAAGGATAACAGGAAGAGATTCTATAGGTACATTGCAAATAAAAAACAGAACACGGACAACATGAGCCCCCTCCGGAAGCTATTGTGAGAACTGGCTACCCTGGATTTGGAGAAGGCTGAGGTTCTTAATGACTTCTTTGCCTCAGTCTTCACCAGCAAATGCCCTGATCATACCACAAAAGACTTGGAAAGCAGATGCAGTGACTGTGAGAATGAAGACCTTGGGCCCACTATAGGAGAGGATTTGGTTCGAGACCATCTTAGGAACCTGGACACATACAAGTCCATGGGACCTGATGAAATCCATCCGCACGTCCTGAAGGAGCTGGCAAATGAAGTTGCTAAGCCACTGTCCAT
>JARCZZ010030144.1:0-28696 GCA_030323915.1 Brotogeris chrysoptera | reverse complement strand
TCTCTCTCTCTCTCTCTCTCTCTCTCTCTCTCTCTCTCTCTCTCTCTCTCTCTCTCTCTCTCTCTCTTGGCTCGGTCAGGTGGTAAGCGTTATGCCTTTCCTTGTATCTCTCTTGTATTATTATTGGTGGTAGCAGTGGTGATTTGTGCTGTACCTTAGTTACTAAACTGTTCTTATCTCAACCCTTGGGAGTTGCACTCTTTCGGTTCTTCTCCCCATTTCCCCTCATCGGAGTTGGGGGGGGGAAGAAGGAAGAAGTGGAGGAGTTTGATTTATGACTTAAACCACGACACAGAGATACTGTCCTTACTGCAACAGGAGAAACTGCGCTTGTGTTTTGCAATAATGTGCACAGCTCCCAGTTCCTTCTTTTTTTCTTCACTTCTAAACAAACAATAGCTTTTGTAGACAGTAAGAGAATAACAGCAGTTAAGTGCTTACTTTTAATTATACAGAGGCTGTACTCTTACTTAAGGTACAAGTATGAACCATTGTTCTCAAAATCTGTTTCAATTTCCCAAATACTTTAATTATAGTTTGCCACATTCATACTAGGAACAATCATTATTTCTCAGAGGCACCTTTGAAAGCTTATCTTTTAACCTGTATCTTTTATGAGCAAAGGAAAATGATTGCTGTTTTCTTGGGCTTGCCTTTAATTATGTATGATGAGAACATAAGAAATCGTATGGAGACATTTAACAGCCTTTTTCCACAGAAGTTTCCTGAATCCTAATATTTATGCTATGTTTGACATAAACAAAAGAGTATTTTCTCTATGAAACCCAACCCAAGATGGAGAAGGATCAATCTGTAAGGAGAGAGATTTTTAAAAAAAAAAAAAAGGGATCACTAATCCCTCTGTACTGTGTCCATACTATCTTGGAGAAAGTAGAAGATGAAAGAATGGACTCTTTGGCCAAGAAAGAAAGAAAGATTGAGCAGCTTGACACTGGATGCAATGAAGCCTCATTTTAGGTGTAAGGCCGGTTTCAGTGTCCCTTCTGCTGCAACGTAAAAATTGAGTTAATTTTGCCAGGAGTGCTGCTGGCCTAGAGAGACCCTTCTGCTTATTCTGTTACTTTTAAGTGCAGAAGTGATCTGAGGTAGGCAAGGTGCAAACAAAAAATCCTATACAGATTTTTTGGAGCTGCACACCAGCCACAGTGTCATCACAGAATCATAGAACCATAGCATAGTTAGGGTTGGAAAGGACCTTAAGATCATCTAGTTTCAAACCCCCTGACATGGGCAGGGACACCTCACACGAAACCATGTCACCCAAGGCTCTGTCCAACCTGGCCTTGAACACCTCCAGGGATGGAACATTTACCACTTCCATAGGCAACCTGTTCCAGTGCCTCAGCACACTCACAGTGAAGAACTTCTTTCTTGTACCTAACCTGAACTTCCCCTGTTTAAGTTTGAACCCATTATCCCTTGTCCTATCACTACAGTCCTGATAAACAATCTCTCTCCAGCATCCTTCATTCATCCTTCAGATACTGAAAGGCTGCTATGAGGTGTCCATGCAGCTTTCTCTTCTCCAGGCTGAGCTGCCCCAACTTTCTTACTCTGTCTTTTTATGGGAGGTGTTCCAGTGCCAACATCATCAACACTGTTTTCAACCTTGCTGGTAATAAATACAGCAGAAGGCCAATGCACTCTCTCCCTCTTTTTCTCTGTCTCAGGTTTTAATGATCCTTCCCTTTTCAAGGAGTTAAGTAACAGGGCTTTGCTTCAATGCATGGCATAAGGTGATACATGTGACAATGACATTTGCTCTGCATAAACCAGAAAGTGCTCAGGTCTCTGGACCTGCAGAAATAAGCAAGCAGGGCTGAGCAGGACTCTTTCTTGCTGATGTTACAGCATGCTGGAAACAGTCTCTGTGCTCTCCACAGCTGAGGAGGAACTGATGGTAAAGCAAACTACACAGAGAGAATCTTCAAGAGCTGTGCATATCCATGCTTAAATGAGCCTTAACAATCTACCAGAAAAGGTGTATCAGATTAACTGGCTATGGGTAGCATGTGATTTCTGGCAGTTCATAACCCCATCCAATTAAAACCAGCAGTTCTGCAGAAGGTTTCCAAAGGCAGGGCTCCTTAGGGAAGCTCATTTCCAGCTACCCTGGCCATTTATTCCAGGGGACCTATTAACAAGCACAGGAGGATTCTTTCTGCAGCTGCAGAAAGCAGATTTTGTAATTTCTGTTGGAGTCAGAGAAGGGTGAGCTGTGCTGAGACTTCAAAGGAGTCACCCAGACAAATTACAAAAGTTTGTTTGGTGAGGTGAGGAAGGTGCACACTAGCAGAAGAGAGTACATGTGAGGTCAAGGCGTCTTTAACAAGGTAAAAATATGAAAAGAATGCCTCTATATTCATGATAACACTGAAGCTATGCCTTAATTGCAGATATAGGTGCTGTTTCAGATAGGTGTTCTCCAAGTAAACTGAAGGGCAAGCTGTACTCGGTAAACTGTCCAATGGGATCTGGGCTGCATGATCCAGACATGGTGAGAAAACAACCCTACCTTGCCCACTACCTTGTTGAATACTCAATCCCATAAGCAGCCTCTATTGCATTGTCACAGCAGCAAGTCCCCATAGCATGACAGAAAGATATTGCTTCTTTGTCTGGCTTTGTTAAAGCTTGCCTGCGGATGGATGTTGCTCAGCTGCACCTATTATTTTGGTGGTTGCTCATTTTGACAGGTCAAAAACCTGACCTGTTGCGCAGTGAATGTGTCTCCAAGAAATTCCTGCTGGAAATTGGTGTCCTGTAATTCCAACTTGTGGGGCCGCTCTGATTCTACTGCAATCGTGCAGGTCTCCCTCACTGCAGACTACCTGCCTCACCCTCCCGGGCCATGGAGCCAATTAATTACTGATCTATTTAGAAATAGGTTTTAGTGTAGCAGAAGACAAGTTTCCTTTTCTCAGGAAATTGTGTTCTTTCAACATTTTCTGATTTCAGACTTTTTCACCTTTAATTGCTCTTTGTTCTTCCTGTGGACTCTCCAGCTTCTGATTTCCTCATCAGTGCCCAGTACAGGGCAGTAATTGCCTTCTCCACTGCAGACAGAGAACTGATGTGCTGTTAACTGCACCAAGTTAAATACTGCTGGCACATTAGAAGGGGGAATCAGCCCCTGTGCTTTACCACCAGCCTCATTCTTATCAAATCTGAGCCTGCAGAGAAGGAATCAGTGGAGAAACACCAGGGACAGTAAAAGGGGCAATTATAGAGAAGGGGTACAGCATTTTGTTAAGTGATTAGGAGGGAATGAGAGTATTAAAATAGGAGATAGATAAGCCCAGACCCAGAATTGTCAGAAAAAATTAGTCAGGAAGTTCCTTCAAGAGCTGCCTGCCAGAATAGAGGGCAGTGAGAAGTTGTCCTGCTTCTCACTGAAAGGCAAAAAGTAAAAGACAGATAAAACTACATTCCTCAGTTTTAAGAAGTTCTCTGTCAAGATCTCATACCTGCCTGCTTTGGGGCTTGGAGCTGTTGGGCTTTTGCTCAACTTTCTTCTCTGAAGCCACTGAATTAGACACCATACCAACATCCATATAGAAAGGAAATCACTATCATGGGAGGTACCTGGAATCCCATTTTGAGCATGCTGCATTTGGTAACACAAGGAGATGTCAGAGAGAAGGAGTAAAATGACTGCTTGCATGTAAAGGAACCTGGAAAGGGTGGATTAGAAGAGCAACTGATTTGAGGTAGAGAGGTAGGAGAGAGTTATCAGCAAAATGGAAACCCATGTCTTGCCTAAATATAACTGTATGCTGACAGAAGATGGAGAGGGGTGAAAGTCCCACAAACATTCAGAGGAAGAAGGACAGAAGACACCAAAGTAAAGAAAGAATCATCTTGAGGCACAGATGAAGTATTCAGGAGAGGAGTGAGTCTTAAGCACCACCAAGCAACAGAAATCTTGGTGAAGATGGAAAGTGCCAGCCACTGAGCATGTTTGGATACCTCAGTTGTGTGTGTCTACATGGAAGATAAATTTTTCTGAGGGTCTGGGCAGTTGAATGTTAAACATCACATTCCCAGCTCCCACAAGCAAAAGACTGCTAGTATCAAGAAGCTCTAACTGTTGTCACTAACCTCTGTCAAAAAAACCTTTCTTTGTGAATGTAATCTGTGAGCAACAAGGTTGAAGAGAGTTTAACTGAGTCCTACCTGTGAATCTCTTGTACTGTTGGTTTGTGTGGGTGTCTCACAATCACATCAGTTCCATTTTTAGGTTTTCTATATCTTCTGCATGTCATGCAGTTGTTCAGTAATTGTCAGTGTGCAGTTTTGTCAGGAAATAAGACTGTTTATTCTCTGAGAGGCTTTGCATGTTCTTCATATTTTATAAGCTTCCATTCTGAGTCACTAGTACCTAAGGGACAAAGGCAAAGGGAATAACATGAGGGAAAAATACAGTTGCTTGACATTACATTTGGTTAGCAGAAGGAGTTACACTTGGCAATTCAAGACTATTATTTATTTTGTGAACCAGCTAATTTTTTTTAGAGATGCCAAGAAAAAATAGAAAAGGGTTACTTTCAAAACTTCACCTAACTTCCCTTCTGTAACAGGGAACAGTTCAGTGTCAAATGGAAACAGCAGAGCAGGTGTTGGAGCAGCAATGTAATGACTAGCAAATATAAAAGCTAATGCAGAGTGATAAGTGTTGCATAAGAGCAAGGGTCGGACAATTTCTTTGATATTTCAGATAAGACTTCCCACATTCCTGTTTCTGATAAGGTTCAGGCATGGGCAAGTATGGAAAAATCTTTCTTTTCACACTAGATAGAAGTGGAGCACTCCCAGGAGGTTGATACACCCAGACTTTATGGTGGGTCTCTGAGCCGCCGTCAACATCACATGCCAAACTGATTGAGCAGAAGTAACAGCCAGACATCTTTGCTTAACTCCAGTCTCCCTGATGTAAGCAGAAGCATGGCTTTACCTGTTACAGCATCTTTTTCAGCACTACTGCTGACTGGGACTCTGTTTCTGTTTATTACATGCTTCACTGGCTGATGAGCTGCTTCTTAGTTACCACATTTAAACATGGTCAGATGCTGTATCAAGACCTCCTGCATATCTCAATTTGCTTCATATTTCAAACTTAACCTCATACTGAGCCCCCTGAACTGTTACGACTCTTAGCACTTTTTCCAGAAAGGTCTTCCATCCTTACTCAAAGACAGCATAAGAGAGACAATATTTCTTTTGTGATTTGTTCCAACATTGTTAAAAACACATATACCTCTTTTCTAGCCTGAAATTCCATTTGACTTCCAACTGTTAGTTCTCTGTATGCCTTACTTCTCTACACCAAAAGCACCCTTCTTGTACTTGCATTGTAATGTCACTCGTGGGGAGGAGACAAATGAGATCTCTTAAATATTTTCCAAGGTTGTCTGCACAAGAACTAGCGGGCAAGGTGGTCTGAATTAATGCTTAAAGTGACATTTCTTTTGGAAATAGGCAGATTGAAAGGCACTGCAGTTAAATTTTGCTTTATTTTCTAGGGGAAGGAACTATTTTATAGTGAAGTGAGGTCACACTTTCTGAATAAGGACCTGTTAAAAACAGCCCTGAAGAGCTCAGCCTGTCCAAAATTCATATCTGCAGCTAATTCAAACAACATTTCCAAAGGCTGCAACAAAGAAAAGGCCCAGTTTCTGCATTCCAGGACAATTTTTGCGTCTCTTTCCTCACCCCCTGCTTTCCCCCCCTTTCTACCCCACTCTCCCAACTCCTACACTATTATCTCTTTTCTGCAGCATTTCCTGTAGTCATGGACAAATGCTCTATCCCTGTATTGAATTTTCAGTATCACATTTCTAGCCTTTGCTTCTCAATTACATTTATCTCCAAAGACAACATTTAGATCCACCTGCCATGGCACCAACTGCATGTTCATATTTCAGCTGTTTCACCCACTTTGATCCCCAAACTACTTTCCAGGTTGCAATCCCACACTGCAGGTCAGGGCAGTGTTTCCTGTCCATACATGCTCAGCTTTGCACTGAACAATACCAACCCCTTTATCTTCAAATGTCTTGCTGAATGATCCTGATTGCTCCTTTTATACAGCAGTTTTTTGCCCTTGGTTTTGCAACTGTATTTTTCAGTGAGTTTGTATTTTCCTTCAGATATTGGGAAAGATACAGAGTAGGCTCAATAACAAATTTCATAGAACACACCAAAACAACCTGTATTTGTCATAATTTCCCTTACAAACCACTTGTGTCAGCTAGCCAATTCTTAGTGCCTACACACTTCAGTGTTGAATAGAACCTGTTTCTGTATCAGAAAGATGAGGGCATAAGATCAAAATTATTACAAAGAATCTTACACTGCCATAGTTTTCTTCATAAACTAAATGTATACTCTGAAGGAATGTAATAAATTATGTCTCACAAGTACTATTTTGCATAAAACTATGTTCATTAACAATTATTATTCTCTTGCTCATTATTTCTCTACTAACTGAATCTTGTACTTATTTTTCCGTTATTTTGCTAGGACTAACATCAGGTCAACTGGTCTATAATTTTCTGGGTCATATTGGTTATGTACTAATACGTAAGGGAACATTCAGACTTCAGGTATTTCAACAGTGTTGCAAGTATTTTAATAGATTTTCTTCTAATACTATCAATAAAATACTTTCTTTTTCAGTGAGGGAGGGGAAGTTGCTTCTTTCTCTCTTTCAAAGTCATGGGATCAAATTAGTTAGACTGCTGATTGAAAATCCCAATTGATTTATCTTTGGTTTCTAGCAGAGTAGGCAGCATTTCACGCTGTTTCTTCCATGCACAGAAGACGGAAATAACTGGAACACTTTTATTTCTCCCATGTTATCAACATCTGTACTGCTCCCATGTACAAACTTGCTGGCTTATATGCCCCAAACTGCCTTGCTCCAGCTGAGCATGAAATTTCTTCTGCTGACCCTTCCTTTCCTCATGAACATTTTTTATCCCTCAAAATAATACTGATGCCTATCTTCCTCGTTCTCCCAACTGATTTTTTATCTTCTGTTTTATCTTCATCTGCAGCCCTCACTGATTGCCATTAAGAAAGACTCTTAACACAAACCATCTTGGATTCGCAGCTGTGAAGTCCAGCAAATATCCTTTACTGATATCACCCCACACCCATTAACAACTCTTCCCCAGCTTTTGTGTGGATCTCCAATCCTGGATTGTTCTTAAATTTGCTTTGGTTTGTCTCCTCCATTAGTAGGAACATACTTTTCATGCAGAATTATTGCATGTACTTTTCACTGGTTTTCTCCCTTCACTCCGTAAAAAGCCACACTCCTCCCTGACACTCATACAACTGAGGCACCCTCTCCCTTATGCCTGTTCTGGCATTTCCTCGCTATGTCTCCCTTTCCATTCCCAGATTCAGTATCAGTCCTATGTATGATTTCAGACTCTCTAGCTCACCCTCTGTTGTTTCATTCGCACACTCTGCCTCCCCACAGAGATGCTGTGATGCAGGGAGGCATTATTCCTACATGCAGCAAGCCCCAAGCGCGGTGCACCCCTCTGCTTATCTCACAGAAAACAATAAGGCTGGCCACCTAATGTCTTTGCAAGCACTTTATGTCTCATGTGAAAGAGATATTCCAAAAGCACCTTTGAAGAAGCACAAGATGGCTCAACTTAATCTTACTGGCATTGAAGTTATTGCTCTATGAAATGAATGAAAATGAATTTAGAAGCTTTCTGTGTTTTCTGAAGGTTTAAGAATGAGGTGTGGAATATTGCTGTTTCAGAAAGAGGAGGTTTGGGAGACACTGTGCAAGAACATGACAAATGGCACCTAAAGATAGTCTGTGAAGATAAAAATATCACATTTGGAGGCTTTTTCTTTAAATGATTTCCAACATCAACTTACAGATATATCTCCTAAGGCTTTGATTGCTGCTGTGGAGACACATTTTGGTGATGAAACTAGTATAAAATATGTATGCATAATTTTTAAATCTAGATTTTAAACTCCTACTATAGAAAATTCATGTTCTCAGAGGATTCCACATTGAGCCTTATGACTTGCTTGATATAATTCATATGAACTCTTGGCTGATTTAAGGTTGGCTCAGATGGAGACCTTTCATGAAAGTTCATGCCCAAGTACATAATGAAAGGACACTGACACATCATGACTTTTGAGATATTAAAATTAAAAATCTCTCTTTTTGTTTTTCTTAGAAATTACCAACATGCCAGCAGCTCTGGCTCAGCACTAAAATTCACACTCCCAAGATCCCATTCATAACAACCGAGTTTTACTAATTTCTTATATCTGGTCCTTCTCATCCCTGCATATATGAGCCTTCCTGGTTCTGATAGGAGCCAACTGTGATTAATATCTCAGCACAGCTTTTACAGACTCTGCATGGTACAGGGACAGAAAGGTAGTTTCTGCAGACAGAATAAAGCCCAGAGCAAAGTGGTCAAGACCATCACAGAGACCTTGTTCAAGTGTCTCAAGGAACTGGCCCATTGTGTTGGTTGATACTTTGGAAGCTTATTCTCACAATGCCTTAATTATTCTGTTAAGAAAAAATGATACTTCTGCTTCCAAACGGAAGAGCATAAACTGTCATGCCTCATCTAAAATATGCACCATCTGAGTCACCACTACTGACCAATTACAGGCCTGTGCCAGGGAAAAGTGAGGGACCAGAGCCTATAGCAAAAGCCCAAAGGCTTTCAGATGACACTGCCAAAACACGCAGATCTGGAACATGGACGAGAGTAAAACAGTAGCCCTGGCAGTGACTTGCAAATGCCTATTGCAGTATCTAATCCTCTGGCATGATGTATGAAGTTTGTCCTAAAAGGTAACATTCATTACACAAATCACCTTCCCAGAGGTCGCAGGGCGTTTGCAGACCCTGTAGCTTATGTGACGCCAGCATCTTGCATGGAGCATCACACAGTGATGGCTGACCAGCTCAGGCTAAGCCAGCTGCAGAAACAGATAATGATGCTGCTGTGCCACTGCTCCCCCTGCCCTTAGGACAGGTTTTCAGCAAATCCTAATTATCCTGGGTGTATGCTGTGCCACCGTGACATCTCCTTTTCCACAAGACAAGGGACATCACACTACACACAGGACCAAGCAGCGTGCTGCCTGCATATGACCTCCCTTGAGACCTCCAGGCAAGGCAACACTGTACAGCTGTGTTGACCAGACGGCTTCATCTGGAAGGTTTCAGCAGAGACTAAACAATGTGAAGGGCAGGACCCATCTTAGGTAATAGCAAGTCTCGTATCAATAAATACTGCTGGCAAATCTTATTTCTGAGCTAACAGCTCAGGGAGGTACATCCTGGAATAGGCGCAAGAAATTGCAAAGCGCCTGGTTAAGTGTTTGTAGAAAGCAAATGTCAGGCTTGCCTTCTACAAACCAAAAAGCTTAGAACAAGCAATAAAGCCCCCTTCTGTCACTGGAGTCATGCTACAGTAAATCCAGCCCCAGGGCCTCAGGCACATCTGAGAGTCCGTTCTGTCTGGGGACTTCCAGGGAGTCTCAGATCCCTTTTTCTCTGATTACAAGAACCTGTTCAGCAAGAATCTCACAGGTCACTTGTCAAATAAGTGTCATTCTTGTTACTGCCATGGCAGATGCCCTGGCAGGAACTGAGTGAAAAGGTGACCCCACCCCTAGCAGTTCTCAGCTTCATTTTAGCTGAGAAGCTGTTATATCTCAGCCTTTCACACTGGGTAGCTTCTATTTCTAACCTGCCCAGTGCTGCATTATGTCAAAAGCCATTATTTATTTAGGAGAACTAGAGTGTGAGATAGCATCACAGTTCTGTGACAGGGATCAATAGATGTCTTTTCTATAGTAACAGCAACTTTTTTTCTTTTTAAGGCCTCATTTCTGAGCACTTACAGAGTAATTTCTGACTCTGCACCATTAAGGGTTGTTAAAAACATCAAAGCACTACTAAATCGTCTATTAAAAAACACTATTGCTGCAATTGCTACTCTGCTAATCTATGTATGATCTTATTTTACATAGAATCTCACAAAGCTAAAGAAAGCTAACTGCAGTAAGACAAGAAGAATAGAGTTTTATGGAAAATCAGTTACCTGTTAGTAAAGATAATTTTATTTTCTTTCTTTATCTTAACTTCACAGGCCTATGGCTACTTTCTTTCAGCTGCTTCTGGGAAACAAGAAAATGAGATGCAACATAGTTAATTATATACCACTGTAGATTTCACTTTACCCTCAAAAAGAACAACCATCACAGAAATCACTCCGTACAAAACAGTCGCCTTGTTTCTTGGCCAAGTAAAGCAAAATATCTACTACAACAACAACTACTGCCACTACTACTATTACCACTTCTACCACAAATCTAAAAAGGGCCTTGTACTAGTGGAATCAGTCAAGAGAGGGTAAGGTGAAGTGCATTTTAAGAAAAAAAAAAAAACACAACCAAACCAAAACAAAAAACCAGAAACAAATCTCTGAAAGAAGTCCAAAAAGAAAGGAATCTATACTTTCATTTTTGGAACCCAGTGCAACATAAATCAAACCAAACCATTTGGCAACCCTGGGAAAACCAGGGGCATCCTTGGATTAGCTTGAAAAACATTAGTGTTCTCAAAATTAAGTAACCAAGCTCAGCTGTCAGACCAATATCAAATAAACAAAAGTGCGGGTATGTACTTTACTATCCTTTCCTTAAAGTGAGCAACAGAAAAAAAATAAATGGAAAAAAAAGGAATTGCATCAGATTACATTTTGTGTTTAATGGAGAGAAAAGATGATCACACAAGGGCAAGGAAATATTTACCCTCCACTAATTGAATCTTTTCTATTCTGCATTTTCCAGTAGAATATACCTTAAAAATCCTTAAAAAAATGCACAATAATGAGTATGTCTTTTTCAGTGCCAGGGGTACAGAGTCACCCCAGGGAAGTTGAGTTCACCTTAGACAGGCAGTTCTCTATATTCACAACAGAGATGCTGCCAATAAATATTCTGAAGGTAGAATATCCAGAGTACATAGTTTCTCTCGACCAGGCAGAGCTGGCAGCAGAATCTAGGAATAAGGCAGCAAATAAGAGAAGTTCCAGGCCAGTGTCTGCTTTTCTCTGAGTCTGCAAAAGAACTGTACATATAACTCAGAGTGAACCAAAGCTGCCCAGTTACTACTGTTCCCACTGGTGTATGAACTGGCAAGCCAAAGAGGGCAAAAGCTGTTTTGACTCCAATACATAACTAAAGTAAGAAGAAACTCAAACGTGAACATACATGAGATGGCACTTTGAGGGGGTGGGAGGAGGAGGAAAAGGAGGAAGAAAAGGAGGAGGAGGGAAAGAAGAGCTCATTTGTGTTAGAAAATTTCCTCTACCATTGCCCACACAATGAGAAGGTTGGTTCCCCTGGGAACTCCATTCAGAAAGGGCCAGGATGGAGGGGCAATATCCTACACCATGAAACAGCAAAATCAACTAGAATTGCTCTCAGGAGAAAAAGAAGAAAACCAAGGTTGCCTTAAGAAAACAAAGAAACACACAGAATTGCAGATTCTTCCAGAGCTGCAAATCTTTCCAGATTAAAGAGCCACTACATGTCTCTAGGGAAAGCCCACACATCCCAAGGCATCTGCATGCAGCTCTTGCCCGGGAAGCAGGGCCATGCACCTACAGCTTTGCCAGCAGGGTCCAGGATACCTGGGCTTTGTGAGCAGCAACCCAGAGCAAGGACGCTAATCTGAGAGGGACACTGATGTTAGATGTGCTGCCCAAGTGTGGGCAGACATGTGAGGCTGTTGCCTGGTCTTCCATGACTCATCACAGGGAGATGAGGCTCTCCCCACTGCCACAATGCAGCAAACAGCCTGCTGCCAGCTGTCTGCAAAGACAGCTTAAACAGATAGCTCAGAGCTGGTGTGGTGCTGCAGTCCTGTGTAGGTGAGATGAACCCAAAACCTGCAATCTCTCTGCTGCCCTCCTACAGCTCTTCTCCAGAGTGAAAAACAGCAGGGAGGAATACAGTGACTGTTTCCTGCCTGGCCCCAGAAAGGCAGTCCCATCCTACGCCTCTACAAATAGGTAAATATGTTGTGCTGTCACCAATCAGTCTGGGATTAAGGCTGAAAAAAGACTCCTGAATTGGGAAATAAATGTTGAGGTTATTATCACTTTTACCTGGGATGCAATCTGTGATCCCTTAAATAAAGGAAAAGGGACTGCCAGGGGTTTGCAGGAGAGTTAACCTTTGCTTTTCCTGTTTCTCAGCACTTAGCAATAACATTGTAATAGTGTAGCTTGGTATTTAATTGCAGAACTTATTTTATTTTTATACTAATTATATTTTTTACTAATTTATCTTACAATGAAGTGCAATCATTTTCTGTAATATTCCTCCCACTAGTTAACCTACTTAACACATTTCAACTCCCTGCAACATAATGCATATGAAATTGATTTTAATTTCAAAAGCAGTGAAAGCATTTTTATTCTTTGCATTTTTATTGCAGACATTTTAGATATTTTTCACATACTTGAAATCAATAATGCATGGTCTGAGATCAAATACAAAGCTATCATCCTCCAGATCGAGCAGTTTTGCTTTTAAATTCTTAAAATGTAATATCAAGCGAGATACTCAGTTTCTTAAAAAAGATACACAAAGGTAGTGTCTTTGTTTCTAATGTGTGATTTGATCCAAATCTTCATTAAAAAAAATCAGTTGACCAGGTGTAGTACATGTTCTTAAGCATTAAGCAGCCAAATGTCCAGTGATTTCTGATGTTTAAGAATATGTACCACACCTACAATATGCAGGTTTTTTGGGGACAAAAAAAAACCCTGAAGTGCTTTATTTCCTGCAGCTGAGGGTAAATATTGAAGTACTCTATAGCTGAAATTCAGGAACCAACACTGGAATTGTAATAGCATATAGTAGGTCGAATAGGGAACAGGATCTACCATGACAGATGTAATACATCCACACATATCTGCAACACATAAATGGACCAGGCAGAAGGTCAAAAGAATAAAAAGATGAAGTATTTAAGGACATCTGCTGACTGGCAGTAAAGTCAGGTTGTTGAAGACTGTGTTGTGTATATAGTCTACCAAATAACATCAGCAATAAAACATACATGTCCATGCATGGAACCAGGCTGGCATACATGGGAAAAGAGCCAGGAAAAAGTATTTTGCAGTCTTGATCTGCATACCTGTGCACTTGTTACTCATGCACTTGCTATGCACAAAGCTGCTGCTGGCAGTCCAGCCCTTCTACTGATTCTTCTCCTCTTAAAAGTAAATCAGCATCCTAAGAAAGGACAGGGCATGTATCCTTGCCATTGCCTTCAAAAAAGGAATAATATGGAACCTCCAACCACACGTGTGGGAAAGAAGCAGCTGATGCATTTTTCTACAAGTGACACCTACCAGCATCTTGCCTTGGGCAATGATTTAGCCTAACATCCTTGATCATATAGAAAGGGCTCAGAAAATGAACAAACAAAAGTTGTTTGTATCACTAGTGGCTTTATGAGCCCACAGCTGAAAGGAGGTTTCTTATTGTGGACTCTGCCCCTGAAAAAAACAGACCAGACCCACTCAAAGTTTTCCTCTGCTAGACTATTTTAATTTTAAATGTGGTCTGACAAAAAGAAAATATAAAAATCTGGGCTTGCACTTCGGAATATTTTCAGGTTTTTCTTGTTTGATCAGAACAATGCTTCAGCCAAGCAAGTTAGCGCTTGGTTTATGCTGTTGTTTTTCTCAGTTGACAAGTTTTTCCTATTGCGCACTTTCTTTGCTGACTGCTGGGGAGAGCTCCCTGCTCTGCCTTCCAGAGAAAGGAGCCCCTCAATGGGAAAGCAAGCTGTAGAATCATTGAAGGTGAACAAGGAACAGAGTGGGCACAGGGCATGCTGTCCGTCATGCAGGGAATACACTTTGGTGGCCTGGACTGACAGTTTAAGTGGATTCCCAAGCAGAGCTGGACATCCTCTAAGAGTAGCCTCCAAGTATCCTTACTATTGCTGGCTTCGTCATGTTCAGAGTAAGTATTATCTACAGCTCATCAAGGATCACCATATTTCTTTTCTTCAGTTTCACAACTTGCCAGCTGGGGAAGAAAAGGGAAGTCAGAATACCAAAATATTCACCCTTAACCTCATCAGTTCCATCACAGATGTGGGAAATTCTTGCTCTGCAGCCATACAGAAAGTGAGAGTCCTTAGCAATAACAGAGAAGAGCTAGGTGCTCTCTAGAGTACACCTAGGCAGGGTCTGCTCCTTCCTTCTGACAAGGCAGAAAATCCCTATGCAGGATCATGTTGCTTCTTCTGACAGATGCCATTTGCTGAACAGGAAGCAGCAGAAAACTCACAGAAAGGGACAGCAGGGCAAGCCCAGCTGGAAGCTGAAGTTTGGAAAGCAGTAGAGTTTGCTGTGTCAGGTTCTTTGGATGGACCTTCTGGAGATGAAATTGAACCTTGGTGATCGAAGCTGCAGTCTGAAGTACTGGCTTGGCAATCTTTGTAACAGTTTCAGGATAAACCCTAATTGAGGGCAAGTAACATTACCTGCTGTGCATGACACCGGGGTAAAGCATCTCAGCCAATAACCCCTGCAAAAGCACTGGCCTTCCCAAGGGCTTGGCAGTACCCTCAGCAGCACCAATACCTGAAGTCTGTGCAGTGTAGAGGAAACCTCTATTGCTTTACATTAGTAAAGCAAAGGGAGGAAAACCAGAGAAGTGTGAGTGCTTAGGAGAGAAATGCCATTCCCCTCCAGCCCCAAGCTCATGATTTTAAATCTGGAGATACTTAGCCATGATTTTTGAACAATAGCGATGTGTAACTGATAACCTTCATCCCCCCAGTCTGAGAACAGGAGGCCAAAGAGATGAGTAACTGGTTATTGAGTCGTTAGGTTGTTTCTCTTAAGCCTGTTCTTTCATATTTTTCTTCAAGTTTCCCGGTTTTGCTCATGGCTTCTCTACAGTTTACTGGGTGTTCTGTAAGAAAATTATCCCCTTTCACCAAAAGCTTAGCAAGGAGTTTCTAAGAATGAGGATATAGCAAAAAATTGTACAAACACCATCCAAAGGCTTTCACAAGATCAAGCTAATACTCTCCCTTATTTTCTTTTTGTGAATCCTTACCTTGATTCTAATTTATTTATTCAAAATGTTTTTATTAGTTCTGTGTTTGATTTCGTAAAGTAAAACATCATAAAGACTACAATCCTACAATGACTTACCATAAGCTGATTTCTAAGGAAGTATGTTTTTACTGGGACTAATTAAGTCCTTTCTGTTAAATCATTGAGCAAGTGACTTAGTGAGCAGGAGAAAGTATCACACAAAAAGATCATAAAACAATTTGTATGCAATGGGTCATGGGGGATTTCATTTTTAAAGATGTGTAGGTTTCTGTATGACAATCAAATAAATGAAACATCTCATTAAGTGCCTTGAACTTTTTTCCTAGAAATCATGTAGCTTCCGCAAAGTTATTGTACACTGTATTTGATGAAAATTAAGTTTTGGTGACTAATACTGTCATGGCAGATATTTTTGCCTAATACATTTCAGAAAGCAAGCAGCTGTATGAAAATAAAACCCACCTAATTGGAAGTGTTTATCTAACAGCAGTGAAAGCCTTTCCCAAGTCCCTGACCCACACACTGACAGTAAGAGAAGAAAAACTGCATCTCCCCTGCAAGGCTTTATGGTCCTACTGAGTGGCTGGTACCGAAGACTCCCATGCAGTCCCCCAAGACTTCATAAGGTAGCTCCCTGACAGACAGGGTCTTGTGTCCCCAGTGCCCACAGGGAGCTGATTGCACAGCTCAAAAACCTGTCCCACCTGCTCTCCCTCTACACAGAGGCATTCAAAACCCTCCCTGCCCCATCCCACATGGAAGAGACAACAGCCCCCTCCCTTTCCTGCATCCCTCCTTCCCATACACCCACCCTCTGGAATGACTCACAGCTAAAGAGCTCAGGCAGGGTCGTTAATACAGCCAGCTGAAAATTGGTTTTTGGGTGGGAATCTCTAAAGCTTGAGGTTTAATTGTTCTAATGATTAATTTTTTTAAAAAATGAAACCTCCAAATCTTAAAGAAATTAGTAAAATATCAGTGGAAAGCATTCTTGCAAATGTTTTCAGTCCTCACTTGTAATTTTTAATATCCAAAACTGAAGTATTTTTTTAATTTTTTTTTTTTTTTTTTGAACCAAAACTGCTTACCAAACATTGGAAGGGACTTCTGTTTCATAAGAAATGAAGATACCATGGCAACAGTAACAGCGATTTGCATTTTGGCTAAGAAACCAATTTTCCACTAAACAAAGAAAATCCTGGCAGAGGGTTTTCACCTCATTTTGAACAGGACAAACCTTCTTACCTAGGGTCATGTGAAGCACAGGACATACTTACTCATGTGTGCCAGCCAACTAGATGAACAAATAACCATCATAAATAAAGAACAGTAAAACTGAAATAAAAATTAATGTGGGATTTCTTTACCCCCTGGATGTTGGACAGTGAACAAGTGAGGTGCCTACTAAACTATGGCTGTTACTCAGCCTCTTCTCTAAACGGCAGTTGATTCTCATGTTTTGTAGTATGAATGGAAAATAATAAAATAGGGTTTGCTGTATGCAGCTGCTGGGTGGTATTTATTTATAGCTCTGCTGGGGATAGTGTGACTGCCTGGGCAATGCAGTATTAATCATCTTTCCAGCAAGGAGTAGAAAAGTATTCTCAGAATAAGAATTAGGCATTAAGAACTGTATTGTATCTATTTGGGAAAATCATGCACTGGGATGGGAGGAGTAGGGGCAGGACTGTGCCCAGCACATCCTAGAAGGAGCATGTGCTACAGAGGAGGTTACTACATGCTCCTCTTGGCTAGCCAGCTCTGCAGGGTGCTGCAGAGGGCACAGCAGCACAGGAAGAACCATTAATTTCTTTCTTCCCATGCCCTGCCTTCCTCTGCTGGCAATGGTCATGAAGCAAAGGAAAAGCAGCATCCCTGCCTTCCAGGAAACAGAGAAGACCCTTTCTTCTCAGAACGGCCAAGTGTGGTGTTGACTGAGGCACAGGTGTTGTGTGGTCACCTGAGCATAGAAGACCTTACAATTGTGAAATCGCAGGTAGTGTATTGAATAAACTCACAAAACAGCCTTGAAACACCAGTGCTCTGCTACACAAAATTAAAAAAAAAAAAAAAAAGACAAAAAAAAAAGTAAACCCAACCAGCAGAGCAGTCCAGACACTGCTGAAACTGACAGGGGAAAGCAGCCTGAGAAGCCCAGTGCTCTGCATCCACAAAGCCCAAAGCCAGAAAACCAAAGCCAGAAAAGAGGAGAGCAATGCAGCAGGGATGACTGAAACCAGTGAAAGCAGGGACAGCTAGAAGGTGAAGCACAGACAGGGCAGGGAGAGAAAAAGGCCACTGCTCCCACCAGCAAACCTGGCCCATCCTCCAATCAGGGATGCTGTCGGGCTGGTGGCCCTACACAGCTCTGCAGGCATGGGGACCTAGGGGTACAAAGTAATTTGGAAGACCACAGGGAGTGGTATTCCAGCAGCAACTGGATGTGCTACAGGATGTCTAATAACACTGTAAGAATGCCCTTATTATCACTACAGGCTGGGAGGTTTGAAGGAAAGTACAGGAACAACACCCAGCCACTCTGGGCTCCTCACATGCTTGGGGTCCACCAGACAGCTTCAACCCAAGTAACTTGTTGGTAGAAAGGGAAGTTGACGACCAAGTCACCTGGTCAGGCCTCTAACTCCCAATGGAGTCAGACACCCCAAGTGTCCAGCCTTGGTTTCTTTATTCGATGTTTAACCTTGATCAGCAGATCTTAGGGCAGGCTTTTGTAAGCCTTCAAAGATAGCCGCTCTGCCCGGCACACCGAGCTACACACACGGCTGTCCTCTTGGGGGCGCTAGGGAAGAGCTAACTCCCGTCACTGCAACCACACCAGCATGTCTGCCGAAAACGCAGCTTAAGCCTGAAGCCCAAAATCCCTCTGTGACGTGCTCACCTCATTTACCAAGTGCTGGCCTACCTTGATTTCCACTATGACATGAGACTGCAGTATAACTGCAGCCCTGACACCCATGATTGCCGTTGAAAACCAGTGCCCCCTTGGTTCATGCCTCCTCCTGCACAGCTGGAAAGTCAGGCAAACTCTTCTCTTACCTCAGACATCAGTTCAAAGTCACCACGAGGCCAGGAGCCTAAATCAGGGCTCAGTTTTTCAAGGCAAAGCACAGATGCTATGCCTGCAAAGCTGTGTTGAGCCTGCTTTCTAGAGCCATGATGTGGACTGGAGACTCTTGGTTGTCTCTGAGTCTGCTGCTAAAGGTCTTTGCTGAAGTTAATGAACCCCAGCAAAGAGCCAGGCCCCAAATGTTAGGCTTGATTGGCAAGTAAGCATGAAACAAGCGGAAAGGGAGAGCTAACGGAAGGATATAAGCAATAGGAATATAATTATGCAGTGATTCATCTTGGGCATGCTTGCACGCTGGGAGGAGGGGGGCAGGAAAATAGGGGAACTGAGCCTTTCTTTTTCTTTTTTCTTTTTTTTTTTTACAGGAGTGGAATGCTGCAGAAGGTAATTCGGAGGAGTGATTCAAAGGAGACATAGGTGGATATGCTGCAAGGATCAAGGAAAGAGAAACAACCCTTTAATTCTGCGTAAGCAATACAGAACTGTGCTTCCACAGTGTGCAGCGAACACACTACTGAGATCACAGATTAAGGAGGTTAGCAGGCATTTACAATCCTATCCTGAGCAGCTGTTTCTTTTTCTTTGTAGCATTAACCTTCATGAAACACAGAAGTACTCACCAACCTGAAGGAAAAACTGTGGGATGAGAATTTTCATAGGCAGCCCACCAGTAGCCTATAAATATATTTGAGTAGTGGCAGAGGCAGATTTTAAGCACATACAAAAGATTGCATTTGGGAGATCTCTGAAGCATTGCAGAGCAGGTGAACAGCTTTGAAACCTTAAATTGTCATTTTGAATTAAATGTTCATACCTATTGTATTTATCAAGGCAAATTACAGGCAGTTGTTACTGGCAGCTGGGGAAAGTGATACAGAGAATAATCCTTGTGAGCTGTGTTTCATCAGCCCAGTGGAGTATGAGTGATCAGGACTCAGGGACAGTGCTGTTATTCTATGAGTCCATCACTCAGCTCCAGCAATAGGACTGCATATGGGCAAAGCAGCAGGTTTACCTTCTTTCCAAGAACCCCAAGCTCACTCCTCTAGCTCTCCTTCTCGCACATCTTCTTGTACCACACAGTGCAGATCACCCTCAAGAGCTTGCAGGGGGGACAGAAATTGCCTCAAATAACATCCTTCCCCCTTTAGTTCCATCTAACAGGGCCACGCCACACACTGGGAAAAGTCACACCAACATACACTTCAGCAGATGTGCGTAGGCAGGGGCCAGGATGACTGGAGTTCCTCACACCTAAATGTATGCCCTCTTTTTGAAAGATGCAGCATAATTTACAGCTAGATCTTACGGCAACATGTTTGGAACCACGTGCATGTCGGCCAGTTGCCTAGTGCATGGTTCTACTTTTAAACCTTAAAAAAAACAATCACAGTGAATAGATGGTAAATGAATAAAGGTTGATTTTTTTTTATGCCTGTTCCAAATTAATTATAAATGAGAAGCAAAATAAATCCAAAGGGCTATCATCGTATCTACCAATCAATAAGTTGAAAGTATAAATAAGCTAGAACAATATAAAGTGCCTGTGGCACACACACAAACCCAGTGAGCTAAAAACAGAAGGAAAACATTTCCAGTCTTCATCTGGAGAGATGCCACAGATTTCATCAGGCTAAGCTGAAGGGGAAGAGTTTTTGTAACTACACAGTTTTTACAGACAGAGCCCCCTATCTTGTATTTTGTCAGCAACCTATCTAAGGGGAAGCATTTTCTCATGCCACTGAGCAATACTGCTTGTCATGTGTATGTACACATTTATCAAAACTAATGAACCAAGCAGTCTTCATGACTTCTGAAAGGGCAGGAGGCTTATCTGCAAATACATACTAAAAGGTTTGCTTGGATAAGAGCCTAATTTTACAGACAGGAAAGCCTCAAAGATGAGATGTTGCATACATCAGTTTACAGCAAAATCCTAATGCAAGGTTGTTAAAATCGATTGTGCAGAGTCAACCAGGTAAACATGTTTTGCACAGTGATGTGGCAAGAGCTGCAGTCTGCAAAAAAGTTTAGTATCTCATAATCCAATCCATGAAACATTTGAGAGGTGTGAAAGCAACAGTAACACCATTCCTGCTCACTGCCAAACTACCACATTTCTCTCTTGATAGAAAAGATTGCCAGATCAGGAGCAATCTCCAGCTGTTGCAGAAACAATCCTGTGATACCCAGAGCTGACTTCACCTCAGTCTGAAATCACTAGGCAGCTCTTAAATGCACTCCCACATGTGGGTCATAGCAACTGCCAGACTCTACAGAGTCAATGCTGCCCAGGCCAATCCCCTTGACACTCAGTCGCTGGCAGATCTTCACAAAATCTTCTGACAAATTTACCACCATCCTTGTATCCCAGATGGGAACAACCAGCAGAGATTTCATATTATGCCTGCATTTGCTAATGAGCTGTGCAGATTAAGCAAAGACAGACATACCACGTTATTTACTGAAGTCCTTTGCAAAATACAAGGTTTGAGGATGCTTTCAATAATACCAGAAGGCTCTAGCTTTGCTTTGTTTTAATTTTTTTGTCTCTTCTTTCTATACTCCATCTCTAAGGAGTACTCTATATTTATGGATCAGTTTTTCCTCTTGAAAGCCCAGCAGGGCTTTAGCAGACCAAGTGTGAACACATATTTTAGTGTTCTCCATAATAAATGCAGAAAATTCATGAGCTGAGAGCTGTCTGTGGTAAACCTAGTCTGTAACTCAGCCACAGGCTCTGCCACCTCTGCCTTGAAGACAGACAAATTTCAATCACACCCCTGTTCTTAGCCAGGCTCTCAGCCTTCACAATTTCATAGATTCCACATCAGCCAGTCCTCACAGACCCACATCACTTGGCTGTTCCCTTCATCCTCTTAATAGGTTTTTAAAAGCTTACTGCCAAACTCTGAATGCATCAGCTGAGCTGGAATACGTACAGACTGCCTACTTTTTCATCTTTCCAAGATATGGTGCTTTTGCTGGGGCAGTGCAGGGAATACAGTATAGTCATTGCTAATTCACCGCTGACAACAGTGCCTTGCTCACTCCTCCAACTTTATGCTTCCCACATTGTTCTCACCCACAGAGAATGTGTGTGCGCTCTGTTTCAGATTACCTTATATTTTCCCTATTTCAGTATCACACTGTAGATTTTTGCTCCTTTTTTTTTTTTTCCCAAAAATTTTGCAATATCCATATGATGTTATTTCCCTGTCTTCATTGCTTCTCACATCCTCACTCTACTCTGGACCAGCCATAATCACCATCTCTGTAAAGATCTGTACTTCATTTCTAGGTCACCACTAAGGACAGCAGCATCAGCTATCAAACACACAAGGTGGTCCCATCATGTAGGTCCACATGATCTGCACATTTTAAAGCCACACGTTGGTCAATGCCACATCAAACAGAAAGGCATTTAAGGAAACACAAATTCACCATTCCTTCCTCCTGACTTTATTCTTTGCTCTCTCTCTTCCTTTTTCTCACAGCTTCCTATCTCTATTCCTTCACAGCTCTATCTGTTGTCCACACTATATTCTTAAGTCTCACTTCATACACCATTGTATTGCTGCTACGGGATCATATATGTATTTCATTTCCGACACACAGCTTGGACACCATTTGTTGCACTTCATTCATCTATGTCAGTTTATTGGTACGTCCCAGGAATAGGGCTTTTATCTCAGTGAAAAAAAAACCAAACAAATAAATAAATAACAGGCCAGAGCTTCTCCTGCTGTAGCTCAGCACAGAAACCCCTTAGCTTCACTGGAGCTGTGTTGATTTATGGCAGCTGAGTGACTGATTGCTACTCGTTTCATGGAGGCATCCTTTGTCACTCCACAGCAACTGGTTGGATCACCCTCCCTGACAGGCTGCTCTCACTACACAGCTAGTTATTATACAGATTAACCTGTGTCCATCTTAGTGGGTCAGAAATCCCAAACAGATTCACTGTCCTTGGGATTCTTTATCTGAGCTGTAGCTGAGTGTTGTGGTCTAAGCTCAGCCATAACTCAGAAAAACCATTCAGTCTCTCTCTCACACCCCCTTCCTACCCCCTGCTCCTGGAGGGATGGGGAGGAGAATCAGAAGACTATAACTCCCATGGGTTGAGATAAGAACATCCCAGTAACCAAGGTATAACACAAACCATTACTGCTACCACCAGTAATAATAATGATAAGGGAAATCACAAAGGAAGAGAATACAACTGCTCACCACCCACCGACTGATACCCAGCCCTACAGAGCAGCGATCCAGCCCTTCTGCATAACTGCCCCCAGTTTATACACTGGACATGACATGCTGTGGTATGCGATACCTCCTTGGCTAGTTTAGGTCAGGTGTCCTGTCTCTGCTTCCTCCTGGCTTCTCCTCCTCCCTGGCAGAGCATGAGACTCAGAAAGTCCTTGGTCAGAGTAAACATTACGGAGCAGCAACTGAAAACATGGGTGTTATCAGCGCTGTTCCCACACTGAAAGTCAAAACCACAACACTGCACCAGCTACTAAGAAGGAGAAACAATGTCTGCGACTGTTGAACCCAGGACACTGAGCCACTTCCAGCCACTTCTTCAGCACCTCTGTGAAAGAAGGAAAGAGGAGCCAGTTGGAGTATTTAAATCCATGTAAAAGGGCATTTTGACCATTACATAACTGTAACACTAAAAAGAAAAAGCAGAAATAATATGCCAATTGGAGAAAACATTCTTATATATGAAATCTTATGCGCAGGAGGAAAAAACCTCATAATTCTTGAATGCGTATGTGTTTATATGTGAGTACATGTATATTCACAGAAACATTCTTGCACACTCCCCATAGTTTAAAATTTACTAACTTGGCCCAAGAAAGGCACTTAGCAACATCAGTTCCATAAAAATTTTCACATGAAACAATGATTTACAAAGTTAGGTACCTAATAGGATGCAAAGGAAGTAAGAGAGAATACAGAAAAGAAAACATCCATCAATGTACAGTCCTTGGCTATACATTGGGGTGAATCAGGTGTCATCCCATCTCCCAGAGGACACTGAAAGAATAGAGTTAAGACACTGACAAGCTTAGATGACTTTAGGAAGGTGGGAGGAAGTTAAAAAAAAAAAAGGCATGTTGAAAATGAACAGGGAAAATAAGTCAGCAGTATGCTGTTCTGCTTCTCTCGGTAGAAGACCAAAAGGACATTCTATTACATTAAATTTGAAATTCAAAACCAAGTAAGATAAAATATTTGTTCACTCCCCATGCAATAGTGGGGCAGAGCTCAGGGCAAAAGAACACTTCTAGGGCAAGCTAAGCTAGTCTGATTTAGCATAATTAAAGGTAACATCTTAGTTGGTGGAAGCAGATAAAAACATCTTACTAGTGAGTTGGAAAAAGTGATGGAGCAGACTTTTGACAAGTTTTCAACTAAACACCAAATTTCAGGGAACAGGCAATACACTACAGTCTAACGCCACTCCAGTACCTATGGTGAAAGTATCAACGAGATAGGATCAAGTATTTCTCAAGGAGATGAGGGACAATGAAGAGTGCTTCAGACCAGGTATAAGCAGAAGCTTTTCCTTGCGTGGACTGCCCAGCAGTGGAGTAGAACCCAAAGAGGAGGTGAGATCTCAATCCTTGGAGTTTTCCAGTATGTGGAATAAGGCTGGGTCTCTTTCGAACTGAAGTATTCTTCAGTACTATTATTCTTAAGGATCTTAAGTCAAGTGTGTAAAGAAAATCAAGCCTGGTTAAAGGGAAGCTCAAGGCTTGGACACGTGTGGGGCCAGGGGCATCCTAGCCTCTCTGCTGTTGAGGGCACACTCCAAAGTCCAGCATCCTGACAGGCCTTGTATAATTGCACTTCTTCTCCTATTACAATGTTGAGTACCCGCCACTGGATCCTTAGGGTGAAGGCTTTGCCAATGCCCCCTCCATGCCTTGATTGCTTAAGCAGCATTAGTACCATGCTGCATCCTGTAACAAAACATACACAAAGCCACTGCCTTCACATTCTTGATTTCAGGAAGAAAGTGCTGTCTTTCTTCATTCCCTAATTAAGCCACAGTCATATGTTCTATTGCCTGGTAATTGACAGCAATTGTGGTTGCTGAGCTGAAAACCAAGAATAATGGCTGACATGGTCAATTTCCAGGAAAGACCTTATCACACACATGAACAAGAAAAGTCGCCCTCAGTTTTACATCCTGTTTTTCATTGTGTCTGAGAATAAGTGGTTTAAAATAATAGCTGCGTTGCAAAGCACTTTCTGTATTCCAAAAGAGCAAATGCACCTGAAATGAGAAAATTGCAGTCAAGAGACAAACAGGAATACAGCAAGCACCTGCAAACACAAAAGAACTCGGGCTGGGTATAAGCCTGATGGGTTCCAGCAGTCAAAATGTTTTCTCACAACATTATAATACCGCAAATTCATCCCCAGTACTCTTTGCCATTGCCACAAAACATTTAGGTTCTTTTTATTTCCTTTAAATATAGCTAAGTATGTTGCAATGGAAGTGTTTTTGCATAGATAGCATAGTGTTTTAGAGAAGCTGCTTTAGTAAAGCCTCACTGCAGCCTCACACTAGGACTTCTCAGAAGTTTAGGGATCACTCACATAGATCTAAAATATTAAAATAGCATGAAGTGATATTGTTCCATCAGGGGACGCTTCAAAAGCTCTCTGCAAGGCCTTTGCCAGGTAGAGAACACTGCCCTGAGGTCACATGAACTTGCATTCCCAAACCACAGAGCAGCCTTGGTCAAACTCCTTGGGATTAAGCAGTCTAGCTGGATGTTTCAAGTTGTCTTCCACTACACAAGTCACAGGCTGGACCTCAGACTCCTGTTCTCACCAAGTTTATTCTACCTGTATTTGCCTTTTGGAGAACAGAAATGCCATCTTATTGTGAAAACAAACATCTGAAAATTAAATTTAGCCGCGATGTTACTCACGTTTCTTGCTAATTCCTGGTCCTGCAAAGCTGAAGCAACTGTGGAAGATAAACCCAGGTTTGGTTCAGCTCAACCATCACCTGAAGCATTGTTAATGAAGTACAAGTTGCAGGATTAATCCCAGTAGGTGTAGCTGCAAAAACACATGAGAAGTGCACATGGATTTTAACACTCTGGGCTTTTTCTAGCAAAATGACATGCAAAACTGAATCATTGTTTGACTTGAAAATCCCAACTTGCATTTGACTGGCTCAGGGGAGCACTTTCTCTTTGCCATCTAATCTCATTTGCTCTGACTGCCACTGAGTAACAGTCAGGGCATTGTTCACCCTTCTTTCAAAATGTTTCTCTAATTCTCAGGGTTACTTACCCTTTAGACAATTCTTTGTGCCCTAATAGAATCTGTCACAATGTTTCCACATTACCTGAATTAGAACCATGTTTAGAAGAATGAGACACTGATGAGCAAAGTTTAGGAAGCACATGAACTGGATATGCACACAATTAAAATGAGCTAAAGGCTATGGCAGTTCTGTACCCATCGTGCAGCTGACTGTAACACTGAGGCTTTCGTCAATGACAATCCCAGAATAGCTGAGGTTGGGAGTGACCTCTGGAGGCACCTAGTCTAAAACCATTGCTCAGAGCAGGGTTACCTACAGCAAGTTGCTCAGGATATCACTCAGTCAGGTTCTGAATATGTCCAAGGATGGACACTCCGCAACCTCTCTGGCCATCCTGTGCCACTGTTCAACCACTGTAACAGCAAAAAAATAGTGAAAATTTAAAAAATTTTAAAACCCAACACTGACAAAACCCGAATACCAAAAAAAAAAAACCCTTTTGTGTCCGTTGCCACTAGTTCTTTCATTGGGCATCTTGTAAAAGATTTTGACTCTTTCTCAGCAGGTATTCAAACACAGTGATGTAATTCCCCTTTATCCTTCTTTTCTGCAGGCCAAGCAGCCCCAGCTGTCTCAGCCTCTTATGTCAGATGGTCTAACTTCTTCACCCTCTTTGCTACTATTTCTATGATTCTATGATTTGCTGGACTCCTTCCAGTATGTCCATGTCTCTCTTGTACCTAAGAGCCCAGAGCTGGAGCTAGCACTGTAGATATGTCTCACTAGTGTTGAGCCAAGTCAAATGATTACCTCCTTCCATCTGCTTGTAATTCTTCCTAATTCAGCCCAGAAGACTGTTGACATGCTTTGCTACAAGAGCATGCTGCTGAGAGATGACAGAGGATTAGAGCTCCATTTGGCATAAGTGCCAAACTTCATGCCAGTGTTTCCAAAGAAATTACACCAGCCTAATCCTGGAGACATGCAGTGGTGAACTGCAGCCTTTAAGCCAAACTCTACTTCATTAAGTTTAGCATTACAATGTAAATAGTCACTACACCTCAAATTTGTGCCAGCATGCTGGAAAAGGAGCATGTTCTGATGTTCTCATGGATAGCTACATAAGTGCCCAAGAAGTTATAAGACTGGAAAGGTCAATTGATGCTCCTACGTGCTTATGCCCACCACAGAGCTGGCCTTCAACCTTCTTCAGCATCAATGCCAGGGGGGTACTCATTCACAACTCTTCTTCATCTTTTTGGACTATGGCAAGATAGCACATCAAAGAGATCAGTCTTACTACTTCCATTAAGTAGATCTGTTAGATGAGACTTCTTTTGCAGAAGAAAGCTTCAACATTTTTTACCAGCTGTTTAGCTCCTGGGTGGATAGTTCTATTTCATTGCAATATTTTTTCATTCAGCTAAATTAATCCACCAAATTTAAAGCAGATGAAATCCACTCCACTGCTCGAAAACAGAGCACTAACTTACACCAAACAGACAAATCCTTCATTAGTGATGTAAATTATCCCATGTGAGAGGGAAATAGTGCTTTCTCATTGTCAGTTGATTGCAGAATGCCTAACATTTATGTGTTGAGATAGAGTATGAGGCTTCTGAAGTGTAACAGTCACAGAAATGATGGCTGTCAGGCCACAGTAGTCACCCTGATGAGTGGCGTTATGGGAGAAGGTCCCGTCTTATGATAGCACCTCACTGCAGCAATATATGCACCTGCTTCTCTCTCTTTAAACAAGTGTAAATCAGAGCTGTACCAGATGTTTTTTGTTGAATAGGCTGCAAAAGCTGCACTGACTCAGCAGTCCCAGCACACCCCACCAAAATCTCCCTGAAAGTTTTAGATGGATGTTTAGCAATAAAACACATGTAGCCACTTAGCTGGAAGAACAATAGGTCATTGGGGGTTTGGCTTGGCTTCTGCTTCTTTTGCTGAACATGATTTTTCACTTTCTTTCACAAAAAAACTGCAAAAAAGTTCTGTCAGATTGACAGACCTGTGATTAATCTGGTAACGATTTTAATTCACTTCTTAGATAAGGTTACCTTTTGTACTTCATTTGTGCATAGTTGCTGTCAAGAACGAGACCTACACACTCATGGGGGTCTGGAATTATCTACTGTGACTGCATATTCCTCCACAGCAAGCAGGTGAGTCCAGCAAGCAGTAAAGAGACAGTGCTTCCTCAAAAATGCAAACACACAGTGAGGGACATCAGTCCTGAACTCATGTATGGGGACACAATGCCATTCTCTGTATTGCATAACACACCAAGACTCAGCCCCTGCCCTCAAGCTCCATCTAAAAAAGAATAAAAGAAAGAAAATATATCTGTCTTCCATGTCCATTTAAAAGAAACCAAACTCCATCCAAGGTTATACAGATAATCTACAGCAACACCAGGAATGAAAGGTGGAACTATTCAGTTCCACTGTACTTCCTCAGCCACTGGAGTTTTTCTGATACGCTTTATACATGAGCATTCAGAAGTGCACGACACTTTCTGCTAGTGAATACTAACCACAGTGGGATGCCCATGCTGCTGTCTGCCTCCCAATAGCACAGAGAGGACCAGATCTGTCTTCCTCATGGCACCATGAGAAGGAATAAAGGGTCATTGATTTGTTTTACATCCAACACATTTTACCCAACAATGAATGAACAGCAACTTGCACAGTCTAAACTATTGTATTTCAAGAATTCAGATGGACAGTATTCTTTTTGAGACAGCAAGGAGAAAACATCCTGCAGATCACTGGCTTTATACCCATGAGAAAAGAGCTCCTTCATGGCTGCTCAGTAGCTTCAGGAATGCTGCATGATCTGTTGCTCAGTATATCTAGTTTTGCCAACACTTAAATGGACACCAATATGTTCTGCTGGCTCTTAGAATCATATCCTTCAGATTTGGCTTCTGCAAAGGGCGCGCTATTGTCATGGGTTCAGCAGCAGCATTTTTCTCCTTGGTAGCTGGAGCAGCGCTGATAACACCAGTGTTTTCAGTTACTGCTGGGTAATGTTTTGTTCTGGCCAAGGACTTTCTGAGTCTCATGCTATGCCAGGGAGGAGGGGAGCCGGGAGGAAGCAGAGACAGGACACCTG
>JARCZZ010030143.1:0-15780 GCA_030323915.1 Brotogeris chrysoptera | reverse complement strand
CTCAGTCTCTTTTCTGGCAGGTTAAAGCCATTCCCCTTGGCCTGTCTCTCCAGGCCCTTGTCCAAAGCCCCTCTCCATTTTCTTGTCATCTTTTTTTAGGTACCTGAATGTAGTTGATAAGAAGAAAGTCATTTAACTCTGGCTTTTCCTTAATAGAGCAGCACTTTGGAACAAATTCTGTTTTCCATTCCTTATGCTGTTGGTTCCTCTGCACAACGTCTGAAACCTTCATGATCGTTTAAAATAATAAATTATTTTAATTTACTCTGAATTTACATATTATTACTGCACAAACACGAGGCAGGAGCCACAAGGTGCTTGTTTCATAATTGGTGGGGTTTGGAATGTGAAAGCCTTACCAAAACAACAACTTCCTTTCACCAGGGGGTGTGCCCTTATGTCTACATGTATCACAGTCACATTCCAGAGAGATGGGAGCAAAAGCTTCACCTAGCCAAATAATTTATGATGCTGAACTGCACAGGAATGACATGAGAGGATAGGAGTCAGAAATGCACTTTTTAAAGCCATGAAGGAGAGTACTTGTGTATTTATTTTGCCACCCAGCCCTCCAGAGATACCTGCATTTGCACAGGGGTGCACACAACTGCATCCAGCACTGGCATCTGGACATGCATCAGAGGGACTAAAATACTAGAATATATATAGCATCTTAAAATACAAATATGTTGTATATATTTGATATTCACCTGCTACTGGTGCTGCAAAGCTTCCATTCCAAACACCCAGCTCTCAGTAATAAGAATGACAACAGATGAAGAATGTTTGGCAGATGTGTCACCAGCTTTCCACAAACAGCGTTGCTCCTTAGGTAAAGGCTGTTGACTATAAGGGGCAGCTTGTCTTGGAAGAGAAGGCAAAAGTGGCAAGTAATTCCCAGTTGCCAAAAGCCAATATCCCCCCCTTCAGCATTATAACATGAATTAGGCACCTATATCCTCTAGGACCTGAGAGGCTTAAGCAGAGAGCTGATGACTCCAAAGCAGGGAAGAGCACTACTGAGCACAACACAGACCTGAAATTCCCGTGGTGGGAAGAGAAGCGGCCAGGCTGCATATAAAGAATTTCAGCTTCATAAAACAAGCCCAAAACCCCCAAACCTCCTGACCTATGACCAAAACCAAGAACCATCTTCCTCTACAATCCCCTTCGCAGATGTCTGTTGGCTGCTCTGAACTTCAAACCAGATTCACACAGGACGGCCAAAAGAGACCACCATTGTCAAAGGCACATCGATGAGGTCTGAGGTACATGTTAACAAGGCTGGCCTGGAGCTGATCCCTGGTATTCCCAGCTGGATGTGACAAGAACTGATGTCTGCTCTGTGATCACAGATGTGGTTATCTGCTTTATAGCTTCCACAGCTTCAGCTCTCCACCACAGCCTTCAGGAACCTCCATCCAATGGCTTCCAGCATGAGGTTTAACTCTGTAGTGAAGGCTACGTCGTATTTTACATGTTGCAAAGCATATATTTCTATGATTCTATATATTTCTATGATTCTAAATATTTCTGTTATATAGATTTTAGAATTTCATTAATTTCTCTATAATCACAAAATGATAAAAAGACCTTTTGCTCTTTGAACTCAGCTTTTCAAACTTCACTTACTGTCATTACATGATTATTGGTATTACCAAGGTAAAACCAGCTTTCATCATCCATGAGCTTTAAGAAAAACAAAATGCAGGCTAAAACCTTCACCTGGTAGAGAGAGCCATTTCCATCACCTCCAGGTCTGTACATTGAGATACCCGGGGGAGTTTGCTCATAAAATGCAGATGAGGTATGTAGGGACCGGTAAGGAACATAAACTTGGTCTCTCCAAAGGCCACACACACAAATCACAGTAACCTAGATAAGCATCAGCACAGGAAGCCACAGAGAAATCAAGCAGACAAATCCAGTTGTGAAATAGAAACCGTTTCTGTATGTCGAGCAGTTTGCAATGCAGCCATTTATTCTTTCAATAAAATAACATTTTTACAACTTGTTCTCTCCTTCCTTGTGTGTTCTCATTAAATCTTAACTGCTTGTCTGGGAAGAATATATGGGAAGAATACAGAGAAGCTGCAGGACAGAGCTCCGCTTCTGAAGCAAGTGGCTCCCCAAAATTGTACTGCCACACAAAACCACCGTGTTACCGACATAATTCATTGTAACCTCACGAGCCAGTGACACAAGTAGTGTTGGGGATGCACGGATCAATCAGTGCCTGAAAACAAACTAAAGACACCAGGCCTTTAATTATGGAAGCTGCAGAAATAACTCCTTATCAGAGAGAACCTTTGCTAATAAGAGATGCTCTTTGAAAAACAATTGCTAAGATGTGAGATGTGTTCTGTACCAAGACAGGAGCTAAAGGACATTATTGGCCAACTGTTTAGTGGGTCCATCTGGGGTGCTGTGCCCTGTGTCGATTGGGGAGGTTATGGGAGACCCAGGAGCACCCACCAAGGCAAGGATGGGGGTTTCACCTAACCTACGGTATGCAGTAAGGGGTGATGGGTGAAGGGGTGACTGGTGTTGGGGTGATAGTCACAGGGCTGGGAGCACTGCTCACAGCCAGGCTTCAGCAGTACTAGAGAATCGCTGCCCACATTTGATGCTGAACTGATGCATTAAACATTCATATGAATTAACTGTTTGAAAATGAGGGAGCTATGCCACTTGTTTTACTTCATGTTAACACTTGGAGGCTTTTACTGTAAAACCTCAGCAGTCAATGGAGATTTTATTTCTCACCTTTAGCAAAGACAATGAAAACTTAATGTGGGAACTGGGACTTGGCTCACTCAGCTCAGCACCTCATTCACTGAAATTGCCCACGCACCTTCATCCCTGCTATTTTAGCTCAAAATGAGACTCACAAGTCAAAGCTTATACCCAGTTCAACAACTCCCTTATCCATGCCCCTTGTGGACCCCCAGTCATGGGTCCATATGCAATTCAGATGCACAGAAGTGGGTGCAGGGTGTCTGTTGAGCCAGTGCCCAGCATCACGCTCCCCATAGGGGATACCTCCGCCAAAACACATACCCTGAACATCTCCCCAACCTCCTCGTAGCTGCAGAAGTGCTGACTCAAAGCCATGGGAAGTACTTCCATGCTCCAGCATCAATTATTAAAACAAGGAATGTGGATGATGCTTTAGGAGCGGTGAGGAGGCAACTTCTGAAGCCCTCGCAGCCAGAGAACAGCCAGAATCAGAGCAGCCTGGTGCTGAGAGGTCAATCAACATGTGCCAGCGAAAGGACCCCATGGCCACCCTGCCCCAGGAGCCTGGGCACGGTCAACCCTGGCTGCTGTGAAGTGTGAGGACAGAAAGGATCTGCCTTCAGTAGGCGACAGAGCTGGGCAGAAAAACACCTTTTCTAATGCCCCAATTGCATTATCCAGATAGCTGGGATTAGTATGTAAATAAACAGCCTGCTTCCTAGACTTAGGACATTAACAGCAATTGATTTAATGTATATTTTTTTATATTAGTGTTGCAAATACCCAGTGAGGAAAAACTGAGGAGCACTGCCGACGTGCAGCAAGACCCGAGATAAACAGCCCTACCCGTGATCTGCAGCCTCTGCTCATAGAGTTGTCTCTTACACTGATCCTGCACCTCCTATTTCAAAGGGCACCACCAGCTGAAAGCAAAATAAATTGGTCTGAAAGAAAGCCTACAACAGGCATATGAGCTGGAAGAAGTTAATCATAGCACAAGAAGAATGACAAGACAAACTTAAGGCACTGTTATATCTCAGCACCTAATTGCTTTGGTAGCAATGTTAATACTTCCTTCAGCAGCATTTCTTTGCAAAACAGATCCTCTCCCTCTCTCCTGAGACAAAAGTGATGCTTTCATCCTACAGCTCCAGTTTCATTTATGTAACCTATCCAGCTGAGTTTCAGACAGAGACTCAGGCCAGGAACAGACTGTGTTGCAGCTGAAACCCTCCCAGAGGCAAGTCCACAGGCTTTACTAAGGTAGTTCCAAACATATATTTGTTTACATCCTAATAACATTTAGTACTGGCCGAGTGAAGCCACTGCGTTACCCTCTCTGCCACCTGTGCCTGAAACGCTGCAACTAAGACATTTTCTTGTTTAGATTATTTCCTTTCGATCCCCAGTTCTGCAGGCAGAGAGCATGAGGGCTTCAGGACACCTTCAAACACAGAGTCTGACCGAGGGATACGTAGAAAATACTTGTCAGCTGCCCTACATAGACATCTACTGTATTTTCAGCAGCTACTACACCAGAAACAGGCTGCCTTGCTACAAAACCATCCCTAAATCCCACTGAAAATGCCTCCTACAGTATTCTGTGGCAGATCATGGGATCCGTAAAAGGCATCTGCCTAAAATAGGTTGGAACCTGGAGGCCTGAGAGACTGACACCCCAAGAAAACATAATGCAGCCGGATACTTCATGGCTCCAAGCTGCCGGCAATTGAATACGAGGTTGGACGCAGGCAGAGTGGCTCAACCCCCTGCAGCCGCGTTCCCGAGAGCAGATAACGGGGTTTAACTCAAGTAGAGCAAAATAATTGGGAAAAAGTATGATAATGAGTCTTGGATTTAAAAGTATAAATGGATACAAAGTTGGGGGGGAAATAATTAAATCAAGACAGAGGATTAATGGGCAAAAATCAGAGGATTCGAGTAGATTAAGCGTGTGCGACCACTGGTAAACAGGTTTCGCTCCAGCCAGCCAGGCTGGGGCTGCTGGAAGCGCAGGGTCAAGGCAGCTTCTCCATTGGGAAATAGGAAAAAGCACAGAAATAAGGTGTAGCAACGCGGGGGCTCTGCCGGGGCGCAACTCCCGCGCCTGCGGAGCCGGGAAGTGCTGCGGGAGCCAAACCTCCCCCAGGCGCGCGGTTGCCAACTTCTACCAATAGACCTTTGGCCGAAGTGGGAGAGTTAAAACCTCTTCTAGCAGGAACCGGGACCCCTCAACGCCAACAGCCATCACCCCGGGGGTACAGGCAGCAGCCGCAGCATCCCGCTGGAGACCCTACAGCTCCCGGGGGATGCTGCGGCTGCGGGGCCTGTCGAGCGGCTCCTCTCCGTGCGCCCCGACATCCCCTATATCCCTCCTACCCCATCGCGACCCACACCGCTTCCTACCTAAGCACCGCCGTGTCCCCCTTCCTGACCACCAGATTGTCCACGGTCGCCCCGGGGAAGTCCCCACCGGGAGCAGCGAGTCGCCCGGGAGGTAGGAGACAACACAGGCCGAGGACCACGATTGCCGGCCACTGGTGGGAGCCCCCGGCGCTCCGCACCAGCGGTACCATCTCCGCACCGCTCCGCTGCTGCCCGCGGTCGGCGGCCGTGCGCGGAGCGGGGCTGCTCCCGGGCGGCCGCCGCAGCATCTAGCGAGGAGGAGGAGGAGGAGGAGGAAGAGGAGGAGGAGAAGGAGGAGGAGGAGGGAGAAGGAAAAGGAGGAGGAGGAGGAGGGCAGCGCGCCCGCTCTGCGCGCCGCGGCGGCGGCTCGGCGGCGGCGGGCGGCCCCCGCTGCCAGCCCCGTTGCCACGCAGCCGTTGCCTTGGCAACCGTCCCGACGGCGGAGGGATGGGGAGGGATGCTCTGTGTCCCTCCCGGGCTTCCTGCCTAGCGGCATCCTGGCCCATAACTTCCCCCCCCTTCACCCGGTTCCCACTTGCCCCCTTCATCCATGGGCTGCTGCCCGCCGCTCTTCCTCGGAACTTGCTCCCTGTACCACTCTCCCACTGGGATTTCACCAAAATGTACCCAAAGCCAGCGAGGCAAACGCTGGTTTGAGGCGGTGGTGCTGGAAATCGCACTGGCAGCTCCACGGTGAGGCCTCCTCCTCCCTCGGGAGCTGCTACGACTTCCAAAGAAACAATCCAGTCCTTTCTGGAATACAGGACCAGCTACTCTGATGTTTGGGCAGTTCCGCTCCCTATAATTCTACCCAGATAACTAGAGACAGTCACCAAGGAGCAAAGCACCATGGACAGACTATTCCCCTATAGCCACGCAACAACAAGCAGCAGCCTGCCTTCCTCCTGTGGTCTCCTCCAGTGTGTTAAATGCACACTCAAAACCTTGTCAGTCTCTGAGACAGATGCTAAGTAAGGATTCTGTTTGCTTGATTTTGTTACCCAAATACCCACCTTCCCATGTAGCTGCTGCTCACAGGATGTGAGGCTGCACATCCCCAGCTTTCCTAAGGCAATCACTCTCCTCCCATCAGGGGGAGAGAAGTTGCTTAAGGGGTGCACTGTCATGCCAGTGAAATGGCAGGGCTGTTGCAGCGAGGGCAGTTCTGAGCTGTTCCCACACTGCTCCATGCACATCTGGCCTGCACAATGTAGGAATTGTTCCTCCAGAGCAGCTCGGCCACCCCACATGCCAGCCAGCACAGCCTGGCTCTCCTGTGGCACTTCCCCTCTCCCTGGCTGCTATGTCTTTTCCCAGGACACCGTTTCTCCTACTCACAATTTGCATCAGGAGGATTGACAGAGCATTCCAAGTGAAAAACCACTTAATGCTATTTTCAGTGCTTCCTCTTTCACTAAACTTTTATTCCTTCTCTTGTAAGCTGTACCCCTCACCACTGCATCCCATTGCATTACATCTTTCCAGCTGCCAAAGGAAATTCTAGCATACACAGAAGAGAATCATTCCTCTATTTCTGCAGCACATGATACTACAGATTTTCCTTGATAAGGACAGAGAGAGAGATCAGACGGCAAATCTTAGATGTGGAAATCTCACCATCAGAATTATCACTGTAATACAGTGATGCCTTTTCAGTGTTAAACACAACTCCACAGTGAGACAACTCCCTCTACCAGTGCACATGCAGTGGCTGTAGCACGTGATGCCATCTACTGGGACCACCATCAGGAACTTCCTGCAAGCAGGAGTTGAATATTTACCATAAAAAAACACAGTTAGGAATAATCCTGAGGCAACATTGTGCATTTTGAGCTGGGTTTGCCAGCAGGACAGACTCCGGCTGTGAGCCACAATTGCTATCATTGTTAACTATGAGAGGACAAAGGAGAATGGCTTTAAGCTGCCAGAAAAGAGACTGAGATGAGCTCTTAGGCATAAGTTCTTCCCTGGGAGGGTGCTGAGGTGCTGGCACAGGGTGCCCAGAGAAGTTGTGGCTGACCCATCCCTGGCAGTGTTCAAGGCCAGGTTGGCCACAGGGGCTTGAAGCAAGCTGTTCTAGTGGAAGATGCCCCTGCCCATGGCAGGGGCTGGAATTAGGTGAGGTTTGAGCTCCCTTCCAAAGCCAAACAGTCTGGGATTCTACACATATCAGTGAGTCATCCCCCATCTCACACTGCCAAGCACCCCACATTTGAAGACACACCACATTCTCCCATAGGACCTGCCCAGACAGGAATTCTTCCTGCAGGCAGCAAACATAGAACAGCACATCCCAAACATTTGGCAACCTCCTCCCTGTGTAGTTCTCAGGTGTCATTTTTACCATCACCCATTGAGTTCTGTTGTCAGCACTGTCAAAGCAGTTCTCAAGGCACTACATTCTCACAATGTCTCATTTCCCATCAAACCTCTATCGCCTTTTCAAATCATCAACCTTGTAAGTTGAGAACCTGCATATAGACCTCAGTGTCTCCCTGCTCATGTGTCTGATGGAAGCTTGGTCTGAAACATCACCCAGCTCAGCCTAACAAGGGCTTACCCAGCAGCCCTGCTGCATCAGCGTACCCTTGCCACAACAGCAGCCACACAAAAGAGTAAAGTACCGAGAACTGCTCACTGTTTTGTACCCAAGCCACAGCAGACACACACCACTCCTGCTTCAATGGGTCCTGAAAACCTGTCTATCACTTTTCCCCACATTTACCCTTTTTAAGGCCACATTCCAATAAAGAGCCATCTCCTGTAAATGACGCCCATTCCATCGCTCTCACAAGAGCATCTGAAGGGCTTCAAATTCCTTTTGTGTCCCAGAATGATCTGCTCATTTGCTAAAGCTACCGATAATTGCATCACCTTCCATCGGACAGCAGCAGCCTGTGTAGCCAAATGGATCAGAGCGACCCTTCCGTGGTTCCCAAATCAGTCCCCACTTTGCTATTTTTCACCTTAAACTTTTCGAGTAGGGGAAATTAAAAACCCCAAACAAACCAACCAGTCCTCCCCACCCGATCCCAAGGCTTCCTGCTCTTCCTGCAATCTCAGCCGAGCTATCGTGCCGAACTAGATTATGCTATTCTTTTTATAATAAGAAAAAAGGAAGACAAAAAGAAGAGGGCTCAAATCCATGAGATCAGCGTCTGTCCTCTCACAGCTTTGCAGTCCAGACAGAAACGCGGTTCCTCCTCTAACAGATACACAAAACTGTTACTGTTACAGCTGGCCACAGGTTTCATAGACTCTCAGAATGGCGCGAGTTGGAAAGGACCTTAAGATCATCTAGTTCCAAGCGCCTGCCATGGGCAGGGACACCTCATACTAGACAATGTCAGCCAATGCATGGATTTGCCAAATGCATTAATTTTTGAGGCAGAACATGGGTGAATGTGTTTGTGATCATTGGTGCTGTTCCCTAGGCCTGAAGGGAAACACCTTCCCAGGCTAAGATGCAGTTTTTGCAGATCTGTTGTGCTGGTGTCCAGAGGAGGGGCCACTTGGGAATCCAGTTTTACATGTGAAAAACCACCGAGCTGGTCCCGTAAGAATCCCTCAGAGACCACCAGACAGATGTGATATAATGGTCAAGATCTAATTTTAGAGAGAGCTCTGTAACCTTTAATGAGCTGCATGATGAAGGTTTTGCTTGACCTTAAGAAACAACAGAACAATTTGCTCCTCTTTGAATCAGAAGGACAGGAGATATTTCCTCAGCAACATTCTATTAATTTTGCAAAAGATCACATAAATCTCAATCAGTAATAGCCCAGATGAAGCTTTTTGTTTTGTTTTGTTCATTTTTAGATTCATAGCCCTGGCTTTCATGCTATTTGCAGATCAATGGCTTAAAAAAAGGGGTCAGGAGTCAATAGCAGTTATGACAATCAGTGCTGCTCTAGAGACTGAATTCTTTCATCTGAAACTTCCCCACCTCCTCCAAGCCTAGAAGGGGAAAAAAAGGAAAGAAAACAAAAGCATCTCTCACATCAGATGTGTAGCACAGAAATATTATTTCTAGGAAGGGAAGCTGGAGTCTTTGCTATCAGCTAGTTACTGCGTAGTGCATTTGGCTATTTTAGCATGCTGGTGGCATTGAAGGAGCTCAGGAGTTACACAGTCAGTGGCAAGGCCGTGTGCTATTTCTCACCAATCAACCACACATTTTTGTTTAGAGCCTTTTAGAAAAGCTGCATTTATTTGCTGTTTGCAAGTTCCCCTTCAACAGCCTGCACAACTATTCAAGATGGTTTCACAAACCACACCTGGCTTTCGGCTTCTTTTTCCCATGGTTGGGAGCCTCTGTTGCTATCTGCTGTTAACTCTGACAGGCCAAGAGGAATGGCTTTAACCTGCCAGAAGGGAGACTGAGATGAGTTCTTAGGCAGAAGTTCTTCCCTGTGAGGGTGCTGAGGTGCTGGCACAGGGTGCCCAGAGAAGCTGTGGCTGCCCTGTGTCTGGCAGTGCTCAAGGCCAGGTTGGACACAGGGGCTTTGGAGAAACCTCCTCTAGTGGAAGGTGTCCCTGCCCATGGCAGGGGATGGAGCTGGATGAGCTTTGAGCTCCCTCCCAACACAAACCAGTCTGTGACTCTGTGATTGCTATTTTTCAATGAACTCCTCAGTTTTAGTTCTTTTTAACTCCTGGTCAAGTTCCAGAGAGTTTCATTTTCCCATATCCTTTGGGCAGTGCTTGTCAGCTGCTCATTACCCTACATTAGATCTGGCCAAGGAAATTGCTCCATTTCTGCATGTTTTAACATTGGCTGACAAAGTGCACATCCTATTTCAAGCTCCCAACAGCACTCACAGCAGCAGCACCTTCAAGGTATGTCTCATCTCAAACAACCAGGCTGCAGCAGTGGAAGGCACTCTGTCCTGTGATTCTGTAATGGCTCTAATCAAAGTCTTTTTACAGAGCTCTGTGAGAATCAAATGGGCAATTTCCATCTATCCATTTGTTTGCTTTTGAAATACATATTTCTGAAAGCATTTGAGTATCTCCATCCAGTTGCCAAATGACTTGGTTAGCATCACCCACCGCATCTGAATAGCAGAGGTTTGCCATGATTCTGCCCCAATAAGACACTTCATTTCTGCTTCCTAAACAGATGACAGGCATTTTTAATGGGAGGAGAAGGATATATGGGATGATGGGATACAGATACAAAACCCCCACATGTTGAATTCCAAGTCATGTTTTGTGTCCGAGTTTATAAAACTTGGGAATTTGGAAGCATTTTTACAATGGCCAAAGAAGGGCAGAATCTTAGAGACAATGAATAAAACACTCCCAGAAAGAAAGCTAGGGGTTTAATTTCTATTAGCTTCGGAATTCTCAGGTAGTCAACATTCCCACATAATATTCTCTAATATAACTGATCTTTGCTTTGCTCTCCTGTAGCTACAGCATCACATAAATAAGGACACCGCTTTGTTACTCTGCCATAGCACAAACCTTTCCAATAAGCATCCAGCCATCGCTCAGTGCTCTAAAAAAGTGTCTCAAGTTGCCTCAATTTTGAGCAAACCAGGTTTAGTTTTCAAAGCACAGCCCCTGCTGTTCCTGCAGGACTGCTCTGGAGAGCACAGCTCCAGCTCAATCCCACTGGCTCATCAGTTACAGCACCAAAAGACTTCACAAAACACATCCCTGGAAATTTCATTTGGGATGGGGTGAGGTGGGGGCAGAGAAGTCGAAGGAGGGATAAATCTCAGCAAACACAGACACAGAATTTGCACATGTAAACTGCAGGTTTCAGATGTCTCCTTCCCAACATCTCCTTTTTAAACCTTTTATACATGAAAAATGGAAACAGTGGCTCTGTCAAGCACTGAAATCAACACTCCTCCTTCTAAATGAGCATCTCTTCCAGAGATAACTTCAGGATTCATGGCACTATGGTAGGGCTTTTTGCTAATAGGATTGAAAACAAATGCTGAAATCCCCATAAAATGCATTTCCCATTTTTTGCAGTCTATTACATGACTATGTACAGAAGTGCTCAGTAAAATACAAAATCAGGTGCCATACTTCAAAAACTGGGAGAATCCTGGTGCAGTATCATCTAAATGAGCACCTACGAGTTGTAAGCCAGCAGTTCTACTAGCACCAGAATGAATGGACTCAGATTTCCATAGGCTTGAGTCATTGTCTTATTCGAGTTTTTAAACAGAACAAGGCTGCAGATCAAGCTCAGCCCATATTAGACATCAGAAAACAAATACCATAAAGAATCCTCAAAGGAGGAGTGAATCTATGGGTGTCTACTTATAAAACACAAGCTCCAATTATACCTTGCTCAGACATGAGGCATTCCTAATGTCACTGCTCTGGATCCTCTCATGTCTGCAAAGCCTCAATAACACCACCCTCCCCCACCCCCGCAGCAGAAGGGATGGTGTACTACACACACCAAAAGCCACAAGGCAGAAGCCATCTCCATCTTATGTCCATCGCCCATCGAGCAGGAAGACTCAACATAGTGTGTAGGGGAGAGAAATGTGAAACAATTTCTCCTTCAGCATCTATGGAGGAGTCAGGAAGAGCAGTGCTGACCCAGCACCTCTGAATCAGCTTTCCTAACTCCCTCAAGAAGAGCCTGGAAAAGCTTCACTTACACAAGCAATTCCTCCTGGACTCCAGACCCTTCTGCTCAACAGCAGCACATGTGCACCTTCAGGCTCTGGGTCCACTCAGGCAGCCCTGGGTGGGAAGGGCAGCACACAGCACCAAGCTTGCAAAAAAGCTCCAGTTGTATGTGGGTGAATGAAAACATTTTCTTCACCATATGGTATACTATGAAAATAATTGCCAAATGACAGAAGCTCGCTAATATTGATGCCAAATACAGAGATAATACTGTCAACTTGTGATCAGCCTACATTTCTCTCTTCTGAGGCATACAAAACATCTCTTTTGAGATGTTTTGAAAACATCCAGAGAAAGCTTTAGACTGAACACTGCAAAGATTCCCCACACCCATGGGAAGTGCTGGGCTTCTTGAATCATAGAATCAACCAGGTTGGAAAAGACCTTTAAGATCTTCAAGTCCAACCTTTACCCCAGGGCAACTGTTCAGAACTCTTTGGTTCACAGAGGTAAAGAGTTTGCGATGCAAAGAGGCAGCTTTAAATAAACCTCAGAGAAAAACAGTGACAAAGCACCAGCATCCTGCTTTACCAGAAACAACATCTTCTTGCAGCTACTGATCCACAGCAAGGAAACATCCTCCTCATGGGGTCTGGATGTGAAGCAGAGGAAGGAAATCTGGAGTTTGTGGTGCCACAGTTCAACTCTCAATACCAGAGACAAGTCAGAAACTTTAACTGTGGTGTAATGTTTGTGAACAAAATGCTTTTCTCATGTTAAGGAGGTGCGCAAACACTTTTTCAAGTATCCTGGCTCAAACCTAAGACCACTTTATGAGCCTAAGGATTATATGTGCAGTGTATTTCACACTGATAAACCAAACCGTTGCTGTTCCTTTGGTGTGTTTCTGACCAGAGATGTGCAGAAGAATCGTTACCAAAGCTATCAGATTTTAAATCACATTTCCTGAGACACTTTATTTTACAATGGTTTGTATGGGCACCCCTCACTGCTGCAGTTAGTTTATAACTTGGAAGAAACAAGTTGTGCTATAGGTCAGAACTTAACAAGCGTGGACAGTCTGTGAAGCTGCACTGAGCCTGCAGCATCCTTTCCTGTTAGCTTTCATTTATTCATCAGGGAGCATTTGCCTAAATTACCTCTGGCATCACACGCACGTGTTTTGTCCTTGAGAGAGGAGTGACATGGGAGAAGAGCACTGTACACTCCTGTTCCCTGCAGGATGGGTGATGGAGGCTGCATACAAGGAGAAGGAGAGACTGCTGTCCAGAGTATGAATCATAGAATCCCAGAATCCCAGACTGGTCTGTGTTGGAAGGGACCTTAAAGCTCCTCCAGTTCCAACCCCTGCCATGGGCAGGGACACCTTCCACTAGACCAGGCTGCTAGAGTCACATGCTTTTCTTTAGGGCAGATTCACCTCCAGTCCAATAGCATGGAATCTCCTGTGTTTTTTTCTTTCTAAAGCACACTAAAAAGTACACTAGTTGTCTGGAAATATGAGCCCTTATTACATTCAAATTGCTCATCTAAAAGCATAACTCTAACTATTTAGGCTAATCAAACAAAATTCCTCCAACATATAATCCAGCAATCACTCTTGGAATCTTCTGGAACATCTCCACTTGCTCAGCAGCCCCACTGAGAGCTGGGGCTCACTTGGGTACATCTCGCCCTACCAACTGCAGCCACTGTGAGCCCACAGCCCTGAGCTGCCTGGTCCAGCTTCAGCTCTGGCCCTGCTCTGAGCAGCAGCTTGTACTCAACACCTCAGGAAGGCTCCTCAGTCATCTTCATTCCATACCACTAAAGTATAGGCCAGGCCCCAAACAAACCAGTCCCTGAAGGAGCATCACATCAACAGTGACCACCAGTAACACCAGTACTGTGCATAAGAGGATGTTTTGAACCACCTTGGACCCGTTCCAGGGTACCTTCATCTCCCCAGCTTTTGCAATAGCTTTCTTTGCAGGAATGCTTTGCAGGAAAATATCAAGCTCTCTAAAACGAAGCAAATTTCCATAATGCTCTCCTTTTTCACAAGGGCTGTTAGCCTGTAGCAAAAGGTGAACTGGTACAATATGAGTTTTTAAAGGAAGGGGAGGGGTCTACTACCCTTTTGGTATGCAGCACACTGGCTGGAGGATCGGAAGACCACTGATCACAGCATATCATATAAACCAACCTGATAAACTGATTCATGTACTCACTTCATATTATCCTACTCTGTTCTCTATTTGATTTACATGTATAATTTAGCTTACTCATTTAATCTTGTTAATAAAATATCAGATTGGAAGCCTGGTGGATTGCATGTTTTCTCCCAGGGTATTAAGATTAAAAACCCAAGGAATCTCCAGACAGTGACTTTGTAAATCTCTGAGAGGTGGTACAAAGAAATGCCTTGGAGCACTTCCATAACTGACGCTGGGACCTCAGCACCGCTGGAGTCCAAAGGAAACAATACTTGCATCTCAGCTACTTCTTCTGTCTATCAGCAGGGGTTGGGAACCTGCGAGGAGGGGCTGTGGTGGGGATAGACCAGCCTTGGAAAGGCTGATCACTTCCCTGAAAAATCAATCCTGGCTTCTCACAGGGCTGCACAGTGAAACAGCCCCTGCACCACTTGGATTCAGCACCATCAGGAAAAACACATGGATAAATCGAGGAAAAAGTCAGCTTTGACCACGGTTCTGGTCAAGAATATAAATAGAATTTCATGGTCACATTATCAGAGACAAATTATCCTTCTGAATATTAAAGAGTTTCTATGAGAGGAGATGTAACAGCAGAACAAACAGAGCCACAAACCAACCGCTACGAGACATGATTTATCTCAGCGATCTCCAGCAGCAGCAGGGCTCCTATCTGAATATCCACACTGCAGCCTCAGTGTGGCATTGCAGAAAGATGCTGTCTCTGTCAAAGAAATTGAAATAACCACAAGAAGTGAACCACAAACTGCTAGGGTAGGGTACACTTACAAAATAAGCTTAATTCATCAAAAACGTACAGCTTGCCAGTGCACACGCTGCTTATTTCTCATACCTAACTCCTCGGTACATCCTTACACACATAAATGCATGCTTCATGCAGAGAGACTCAAAAGACACAACCTTAAACTTTGCTCCAGTTACACATGTAGTCTACTGCTGAAGGTGGTTCAGAGGGTCTGTTTAGAATGCCAGATTTTGAGGAAAAGCTTTTCAACATCAGCTAAGATTAATATTTTCAGATGTTCCAGATGCTCCTCTCCAAGATGACCTCTGCCAACTTTCCAATGAAACAGCCTTATCTGCACATCTTTACATAGTAAATCTAAATTCCAAATCAGAGAAGCTTTAAAAGACAGATTTATTGTCCTAAAAGTGAACATCTCCGTTGACATACCTACAACTCTTAACATTACTATTTTTACCAACTGAAATTAAGTCCCTGACCACAGCACAAAACCTTTCACATCATGCATAAACCTGCTTAATCTTAGCATATTTGTTACCTCGGTTTGGTTTTAAGAAAATGAGGTTTGTGGCACCAGAGCCGTTTGTATTCTTGTGCCCATCTACCATGAACACCTTTGCAACCAGCTGACTTCAATCAGATCTGACATAAAGAGAGAGGTCCAAATGATAATATGTTCCTACCAATGTTATAAAATTAAGTAACCAGAGACACTCTATTAGTGCTCCGCTTGAAAGCAAAAATGCACACGAGCTTATGCTGTATTAGACACAGAGAATTCAGTCTGGAAATGCAAAGTCACGGGAAGCTGCCCTTGCCTGCAAAGAAATCAGATCTTGATTCTAAATAAATAAAGTTGTATGTCTGAGTATCAGAATACCCTGGGGAGGTCACTTATATGGGAATATGTCGTGGCTTAAACCCAGTCAGCAAATCAGCCCTCGCTCTCCTCGGAGGGATGGAGAGGAGAATGGAAAGAATATAACTCCCATGGGTTGAGATAAGAACAGTCCAGTAACTAAGGTATAACACAAACCACTGCTGCTACCA
>JARCZZ010030141.1:48227-95408 GCA_030323915.1 Brotogeris chrysoptera | reverse complement strand
ACAGCTCCAAGGCCCAAAAATCAAAAACACAGTGCTGCACCAACTACCAAGAAGGAGAAAAATGACTGCTGCTGCTGAACCCAGGACAGACATCTAAATGCCACTACATATATAAAAAAAATAAATAAATAAAAATACTCTTGTTTTCAGTGTGTCCCTCACATTTTTACTGTTGAAAAAAAAATGGGAAGGTCAGAGTCATCAGTGTACCAATCTTCACTTTACAGTATTTCTAATGGCTTTACTTACAATATTTATAATCTGTAAAGATTTTAGAACTGCTTGGGGTGAACAACCCATTGCTGTCAGATCAGGATAGATTCCTTCTTCTAACACGTACTGGTTACCAGAGAATTCTTCCTGGTCATACACTATGCAGCTGCAGAAAGAAGGAGAAGAAATAGCCTCTTAAGAATTCTGTGCAAGTTAAAATGAAGCTGTGTTTCTCAGTCTTCAGCAAGAGCTACTGACAGAAAAACTATTTACAATGTTTTGTCCTGACAGGCTGAAGACTGATGTGTAAATTGCAAAGCATTTTTCTCTGTAAGTCCCCATATGTGAAACCACTTCAGGTGTTAGAAAGCTGGCTGCTTTTTTAAAACTTTTCCTGTTTTAGGGATTTTGCAATATTCATTCACCATAACTTACCTGCCATCTAATATTTTTGAAGACTTCACAGCAAACGAATCAATACATCTTGTATTTTTTTCAAATATTTGGCAGTTACCCTTGAACTCAGGCTCTGAAAATAACTGGACCTTTAAAAAGTTATAAACATATTTAAAACCAATTAATTATTCAATCTTCAGTAACACACCTCCACCATTACTTTTACACTTAGATTAAAACCTACTTAAATCACCCAGACTTCCTCAGCTACCTGTACTCTTTTGTTACCTCTTCAGTGTTGCAATCCTTGTTCAAGACAGCAAGGCAACAATACCAAAAATTATTTCTGGCTGTGTATCACTCAGGAACATACAAAGTAATTAAAATAACACTAATGAAGATAGTTCCCTGGACTATCTGATGGAGAGGATTTTTAAATTCCCACAGAATGGCCAGAATTGGCACATCTATTAAAGGGCCGTAAGTGGTTTTGGTTCAGATTATTAATCCATTTAATCTCCAAAATACATACTCTTCCCACTAAATGAAAACTGTCTGACTTTCAACACAAATGGGGCATAATCCTGGCAAAGTACTCGGACAGCACGCCAACAGGCATGGTAAATATTCCCAGGGTAGATGGGCTTTATGTGCCTGTTATGGCTATACAGTCACATCAGTTGTTCTTTCTCTGTTCGGAGGATAAGAGAGGATACGTCACCCAGAGTCTTTTGTCCTTGTTAAAAAAGAAAAAAAAAAATTCTAAGTGGCAAACCTGCTAATTTAGTTAGAGGATAATTAACCCTGATCACACAGAAGTCATGCACATTATCACATGCCTACCAGCTTTATTCACTCTTAACAGAGATACAAGTGTGGGCATGCACAGCATTCTCCAAAGAGGAACATGCTGACGAGTGATGCAGTCTATTGGCTGCAAGCCATTACTTCTTTGTTTCCTTAGGATAAGGTCTTAGTAGACACATAATATATAGATGCAAATAATTTTTCATGCACATAGCTGAAAATAAGCAGCCTTGAGATTTTTATTCCCCGTAGTTTATACACTATCCAGGAGATTCCAGTGAGGCATGCTACTAATAAAGAATGCAAAATGGAACAGATAACACTGTTTTCCCTAGTTTTTAATTCCATGAGATACTCACCATTTTGACTGAACTGAAAATAAAAGCATCTTTGTGCAGGGACAAACATGAAAAGGTTCAGAATTATCAAAGTATGAAAAAAGGTGCCCATTGGCCTCACTGTCAAAAACACTTATCAGTAGTTGCATATAGGACACAGTCCAACATAAAAAGTATGTTAACTCACTGAACAAATTCTCCCAGTCATTTCCTTCTCTTAACTATCGACAAAGATGGCATTATCTTTTAAGCGTAACTCAGCAGTATTTAAGACTGAACAAGATTCCCACATAGTGCAACCACCATTAGCAGAACTGTTAAACAAAGAACTAGATCCAAAAGGGTTTAAGTCACAACAGTACCATGAACAACACCTAACTTGTAGAGCACTTGCTTCAACAACTACTTGTGCCTCTGCACAGACAGCTGAGAGCTCCAGCTCCTCCAAACAATCACTGATATACCAAAACAGCTCACTTGCTGAACCAAAACATTGCCTGTGCCCTGAGAAAGCTCTGGTGGCAGCTGTGTATTAAATTCCACCTTCCTTGGGCCTTAATGTGCCTTACCTGAGAGGTCTGGAAAGCTGCCTTCCTTCACCTGCAATTCTTACTCTTTGTCTGACTAGTCAATCATCTATGCAAATAGCGGGGTATTACACTAGACAAAAAGCCATTTATTTATTTATATATGTTACAGACCTACACAGTACTTTTCATGAACTTGGAGAAGTATCTTACCTTGACTTTACCTCTTTCATTTCTGGCAATATCCTGCAGATGTTTGGAGGAAGAAAAAAAATTATTTTAAACAGTAATAACATAACAAACATACAAAAGTTTATTAATAAAGAATGTAAATAGACTGAATTTGATAGATAAAGTTCTTCAGAGAAACTTCAAAACAAGTATAAAAGCAATTCCTTACCATAATGATGGGTTGAACTGAAGATATCTTGCAGTTCTTTCCCCCCCATGCCTCAATGCTGGGATATAGCCCTTTAGCCAGTATATACTGCTCCCCTGTGAACTCGGGATTCTCATAAGCCACCCACCTAAGAGAGACAGAAGAGGGTGATAGGTAGAAGTCACATTGCTTTTCCAAAATACAGGTGTGTATAATCATTATTGTTTTAATGTAAGAACAAATAAAAAATTTCTCCCCTCAAGTGTCAACTGTGATTTTATTAAAACCATACACAAATAAATACATCTGATATTCCAAAACCCATGTAAATTTCATTTCCTTATACCCTATGTCAATATGAATGAGCTAAAAGCAGACCACAAATTCAAATACATCATCTGCTAGGTTTCCTAAAAGCTGACTCCAGTAAGAACATTCTGAGATGTTTCACAATTCCATTATTTTAGCTAGCTCAAGACCTTCTCTGGAAAAACAGAACACATTTTTTCAGATAAAACTATCTTTCATTGTTATCTGAGCAGAAAGATAGGAATACTGGTTTTTAATGTTGCCAGTTCAGCTGTATTCAAGCAAACATCGATCCCAACAGAAAGCTGAGCTGCAACAACAGGCATATATGCTAATGAGAGCAGGCTGTTCTCTGCCAGGAATTACAGGTATCAGGCAGGAAGAACATCCCTGGAAGTTAAGCATTAAAACCATCACAAATTTGACCAGATTAATGTATTTAAATTCAAAGCTATTATTATAACTAGGCAGTCACATCTCATGCCTGACACAGTCACATCTCATGCCACAAAACTCAGAATTCTGCATCAAGTCCATAACTTCAGTTAGAATACACCTTTTTGAAAGACACTGAACTTTTGAGATACACACTTAGAGTGTATTAGAAAAACATTAGAAAAACAACCAAATCACTATGTATCTCTCTCCAATGTTCAGTTACCCCTGCAATGTTTTGTTTCTAGCCTCAACTACCTGCTATCAGGTAGTCTTGCTATGCATCCGTTCAATAAACCTTCTATTATGGCATTCTTCTAACTCTGGTTCCATACTGAAGTCCAAGATAAAGCATTCCCACATCAGCACTACCTTTGGTTTCGTGATAATCTGCATAACTTCTGTCTGTTGCCTTTCACCACTAGACTTCCCAAACTATCCCGTAATTATATTCTGGCTCTTTTTTAAACTCATCCTTTTCTCTTTTTGTTTCTTTCTTTCCTTTTCAGTGCCAGTATTAGATCTGGCCACAGCAACAGCTGAGTTTCATTCATGTTTATGCAGGTATCAGGACATCTTGCTGGTTCCTGGTTCTATAATATAATCTTCTACTCATCATCAACCCACTTTCAGTTTTATCCAAAGCATTGCATAATGAGTGTATGCTAGGTTATGCCAAAACCCACTTGCAGTGCAGTCTTCTTACAAAGTTTCAACACTAACAAAAAAAATTGTATCATAAACCAGTAAAATGATATGTAACTTGTAATTTGCGGTGGAGGTTTACCCTCACCATCTAAATTCACCATAAAATGATCTACATGGGTCAAGCAACTGGATTTTATTAAGCTGTAGTTTTATACTAAAAACAAATGCCAGAGTCTCCGCAGATACAAGAAGCAGGATAACTTCAAACTGAAATAAAGCTGCATCAACATGTATGTGCTGAGAGTATGAAGTTCGTATTAGTTGCCCATGGCAAACACTCATACAGTGATTCACATTTATCACTACTCACATCTCTTAGTTTGCCTCAGATATAATCAATTATTCTAACTTGTTATGCACTAATTACTTAAGACATATTTCAAGGCACATTTCAAAATCACCTCATAGTAATTCATCAAAGAGACATCGGTATGCACAATAAATAGAGCAGACAGTCCAAATGTCTCAGGTGTGTCTATACCTGCATGCCACATATACCAAAAGCTGTGAAAATGAGATTTCCTTATCCAGCTTCTTCACCAGATGTTCATTGGGTTCTTCAATGTGCAAAATGCCAAGGTACAACTACAGTGCATGACAGTTTCACCTGATTGACACCTATGTAAACAAGTTTTTCTGATAGAAAGTGAATGACAAAACATTCTAGGTGCCTCCTAAGAATCTGTCAACTGCAGTTATTTCATTTCCCCATCTAAAAAGAAACCTGAATACAGAAGTAACCAAGGTATCTCACTCACACATGGGATTTAAATAAGCAAGTCAGCCCATGCAGTTTCTGGTGTCAAGGTTTATTGGTGAAATACTTGTGCTTTTCTGCTTTATTCAGAAGCCCACACAAGCTGCTGAGAGTAGTAACAACAGCATCAAGGACAGGCAACTTAATTCAGTACCAGCTAAACCTGTCAAACATCAAGTGCTCCTAGGAAGGAGCACTGCCTTAATCCAACTTCTGACTTAACAGAAAGGCCTGGAGAGCAAGACATCACCTCCATATCTGAACAAGAGTCACATCCCAGTTGCCACGCATCACAAAAACTGGAGTACTGCTCTGCAGCATGGCAACAACAACCCTGCCCTACAGGGAACAAGTTCTCCTACCACAATGGTTTTTGTAACCCCCAGCCCTACAAATTATCTTAGCCTGAGATACAGCCTCATCCCATGCTGCTGTCAGGGTGGTGCTAGAGACCTTCATTTCTCTACACCATCCCTGCCCCTGGAACCAAAGATGTAAAGAAAAGCATTGCTTATATATTGTTGGCACCACTACACGCACCGTGTCTTTCCCCAGAACTTTCCACATATGTCTAGGAAGTGTGGGTCCAAGGAGGGTCTGGAAGATCAGCCAAGAACAGAATACAGACAAAGACAACTTACCAAAAAAAAAATAAATCAGCTCTGCTCACGGTTAGCCCAGGATTCATTTTACCTAACTTCATCTTTTAAAACACTAGCCATTTCTTATCGCATATGTTCTCTCTAACATCAGCTGCAAGGAGTAACCCCTGGTTTTAAGCTGCTCAGACTCATTTTAAAATAGGGCAGATTACCCAAGTCCTGGAAGGACCATTCTCAGCTAAGGAAGAAATGACAACACCTTCATTAAACTAAATGGCATAGTTGTAAAAAGAAAGCTTACAGGCACAGAACACTCCTTCAGGTCTGAAATATAATCCACCATCTTTAAAGCTTAAATACTATATGGAGACAATGAGTTTAAATTGGCGTAAATATGCTAATCAGATAGATCATAGGAGCCAGGAAGTGAACTGGCACTTTCAGATTTGTAGCATGATTAACAGAGAGGATGAGGTAGTAAAATTCTGTTATAGTAAAGAGAGCAAACAGGTTCTTTATCATACCCCTTTGTGCTTGTGATTCCCAGTACTCCAGGGACCTGCATGTTTTAATTTCAAGACTCCTTGAAAGGTTTTTTGAATGTCAGTTCAGAGATAGAGGAAGTGGAAGCTTTGTTTGAGGTGTTCTCCCATGGGGTATTTGCCCATGGGTTCTTGCCTTTCTCAGCTCCAGTGGAGGTTTAGTTCTTGTACCTCATGTCATCTTAATTTCACCTATGTTACCTTCCAAGCACACCTAGATTAAATTTACTACATTCTGGCTCCTGTATATGAACTACTCATCACCTTGTAATTTCTTTAATATCACTACCCAGACGTACACAAGAAGGAGCCAAACCTGCACTGTGGACTACCTACTTGAAAACTAGGGGAAAACCAGCCTGATTGCAGGTCTGCAGTAAAACAAACGCCTACATAAAAAAAAACACCAACAAAAACCCCCCGAACCTAGAAAAGTTCTTCCACCAATTTCAGAAAGGATCCACTAAAAGACAGGGGGCTTTCAATATTTTTGGCAAATGTTTGGTCTGTTTATGAATACAGAAAAGGCACATTTCAAACATTCCTGTGATTTTGATCACTATTCAATGTAACCTTGAAGAGTTTTTATGCAGACAGGAAATCAGAATTGTACAACAGTTGATTTTAGGACTTGCTTAAACTTGTAAGGGGTGTTACCTGTTGCTAGTAAATATTTCCACTTCCCGCCACTTAAAATTCTGCCAATTGGGACGTAAAGATCAAACCCTACTTAAAAGAAGAAAGGCCTCCCCTATTTTCAGGCAGTCTGGATTGCTTTCTCCTGCCCCAACGGCAGAAGAATAAAACATCCTGGATCTTATGCTTGGCCGGTCTCTGAAGAATGCTCAAGAGCAAAAAATTCTCATTTTTAAAGAATTAAATACTCATCATTTTAGGACAGTTTTGGGGGGAATCTCTTTACAACGCATTTAGCAAAGACATGAAAATACTGCTTGGAAACATTCTTCAGAAACAGGATAGCTGAAAAAAAAATAAATTGATGGAGCTAGCACTCAATTACCCCAAAATGGAATATTCACTCCCCAAATGCAGAGCTGGGCTGTCTTCAGCCTACAGTTTAGAGATGCAGTTTAGCTTCAAACTCGTTCAGTAGTACCTGTGCACTTCAGTATCAGGCTTTCTTTGACATACCCTTTAAATTACAGAGCAATTAAATTAATTTTGGGGGAAATGCAGATCACCGGTTACCTGTCTGCCATAACAGCTTACCCCAGATAAGCCTGTAGTTAAAAAGTTACTATGAAAGATTCAGGGCTTCTTACATTATTTGACTTTTTTCTTTTTTTTATAACGAGGTATTATTAGTATGATACCAGAAAGGCTCCTTTGAAATATTCTGACAAGCTTTTACTCAGTCTGTCACAGTTCACTATGACATCATCTACATTACAGTCTAAACAACTCAGGAAATTGCTCAATGGATTATTCATTGCTTGGTGACTGATTTCTTGGAAGGAAAGATATAAAAATTTTGTACCTGAACAGTTGCTTAAGACTTAAAATAAAGCACTGTGTCATCAAGCATGACTTAACGTGAATCATTCAACCTTTCTGATACAATAGCATTTAGAAAGAACACCACCACAAAATCCCCAAACCCTCACAACCTCTTTGGAAACAAAAGGGTCACACAAGACTGTTCAGAGCTGAGTGCTACTCACCTGTTACAAACAACGCACCTAAGTTTTTAAAAAGCTAACTGCTGCAAATGACATCTGACTGACTGCAAGGTGAGATTACAGGTGCAGTAGCAGAGTCTGTTGGCACAATTTCTGTTTGTAATGACTTCTAGTCACCTTTACCATGAGAATATTAGAGTCACTCTTAATTACTAGAATACTCAGACCGAAGTATGATTCCTATCTTAGCTGTAACAGACACATTTACTAGAACTACACAAAGGGCATGATAGGTAACCCACAACCTATTTTCACTTCTGAAGTTTTGTTTCCCCAACCTTCAGAGGTGACTCTTTCTCATGAATCTTCCTTGCATATTACACAAAACAAAAGGGCACAGTGGCTTCAAAGACCACCATGCAGAAAAAACCCTGCTGTCGCACCATATTCATATACAACTTAAAAGCATGCATCTTGAATGCACTGAGCTTGACTCTGCAGTCTTTTCCTTGACAAAACTTGCAGAGCTTTTGCACAGATAAGCACATAGAAAGATTCAAGGTATGGCTGTGTATGCTTTCAGCAAGTCACTTGCACACCAGGAAAGGAGAGAGACTGTATATCTCATATTCTTTTGGTTCTACTACCTCAAGTAATTCTGTGTATTTGGAGACATGATTGCTAACGCTTGTTTCTATTTCCAAAATACTTTGATGCACTCTGCAAGGCTGTGAAACTCAATCTACAATTGATGTACTGAACAAACCAAACAGCAAAGTCTATCAACTTATCTACTGCATCTGATAACACATGTGGCAGAGGGTAAGAGTTGTTAATGACCACACCAAAGCAAAGTCTTGGGAATCACTGTGTTAAAAAAAAAGGGAACAAAACAACAGCATGGTACTTAAAGACTATTAACCTATAGGATTCACTGCAAAAACAACCTTATGTTTCAGAACAGTTAAAGTCTCCTTAACATCAGTATGCATACGTGAGCACGGCAAGAGTTATCTCCATTTTACACGCAACTGAAATAAAAAGCAAGGAATTTGCCTCTGATCAAACGCAAGATGACCAGAAATTAAGGTTTTTAACTGGAAATGAGTTCCATAACAATTTGGCTGTTGAAATGATTTCAAAAAAATATAGCCAACAAGAACAAGCTATTTCTACCTCTCTGACGAAATGTCATCTCATACTTTTAGTACTTAGGGTATCAGTAAGTCAACATCTCCTGGGACCATCTGATCTTACAATGAAAAACAAAACTGATTTACTGTACATATTCACAAAAATTTTACTTTTTACATTCTGCAGTCAAGGGCGGAAAATCTTATCTGAAGACTCCACACAGACATTAGAAGTCAAAAGTGCTGAGAAATATCTGAAAATACTATCAAAATCTAAAAAGAATAGCACATTTAAAATTAAACAGCAATTAAAAATATCACTTACACGCCACTTAGCACATTTATAGACTGTGTCCTCAGCCCATATCCAGTGTCTTTCAAATTGGAAATAATTCCTAACACATTAATATTGGCACCCTTTGATCCAAAGTCTTTTTCACTGTACATTATCATATGGGAGCTTGTGAAGTCCTGTTAAAACAAAGAGAAGCATCATAAGGAAAATGCAACGTGACATCTCAGTGCACTCAGGAGATGTCTACTACATGTTCTTGGAACTCACACCAACAACTGGTCGCAGTGACTGCAACTGTTCATCATAGCCACCCCAGTCTGTCCAATCCCGATACGCTCCTTCTTCCAGCAAGTACTGATGGCCTTCAAACCCAGGCTTCTCATAAGCGACCCAACTAAACAACAACAACAACAGAGTTTGTGTGTGAAAATGGAGAACTGCTGCTCTGTGTCATTATGGAACAGATACAGATTTGCAAATGTAACTTGGGCATATATCTAAACCAAAAAAACTAGGAAAACGGAGAAAATAAACACGTATGAAATTTGCCCACTGCAGTTTCTAGCCTATGAGCTTGCTACTTCAGCTGAAGGAGAAATATTCCTGGCATTTTCCCACACTTACACTCCTCCCAGTACTTTCATAGATCCCACTGATGGAAGTTGAAGTCTTGTCTTCTCTTCCGATTCCTTGTCATCAAGCATAAAGATCTCCGATTCTATTTCCACATGTCTCCCTTTAAAGAAAGGCTTCTCATAAATGATTACCTGTACCGGAAATGAAGTAAAAGACAAGTTGCAGAGAGCATGATAAATTCTGATTACTGTTTCTTTTGTGCACAGAGAATGAGAAGGCAAGATTATGAAATTAATGAGTGGATTTTTCTGTTCTGTTCAAGAGATCTTAGAGATGCAACATGAGGGTCTGAATATCCATTACCCATCTGCATTATCCAGATAGCTATTAATACTGCCATCTATGTATGCTGTGGATGCATAAATGTGTCAGAAATTGCAGTTTCATGCTGTGGTCACATACAGTAGGACCAGCCACCAGTAGCTTGTACATGGTCAGGATGCATTTATCTACCCATATGTTCATGTGCTATAAAATATCTTAGGACAATCAAATGAATACTGGCTTTTACCTTTGGCTCTCCACTGAATTCAACTTTGCGACCACCCTGTTTAAAAAATAGAAGAAAATAAGTTTCTTATACTTATTTAAACAACTTATAGTCAACTATTAAGTCATCAACTCTTCACAAAATGACAGAATTAAAGAGAAACCTTCCTTGAAAAACACAAGTGAAAATAAATAAGCAGATTAAAGGCAGAAATGGATGCAATCAAATGTTGAAAGTTCGAGAATTTAAACCAAACATTTTTAGTCTATAAAAGAGTTTTATTTTGTGAGTCTTGAAAAATCGAACTACCTTAACACATTATTTCTAACACACAAACATAAGTCATGTAACTTCCAAGTAATAACAGTATTTTACCATTTTCAAGGGTCTCATGGACCTGATGTAGGCTTCCTTCTTCTCCCAGAATGCTAAATTAGGGTATTCACCAGGCTCCAACATTAAAGGGACTCCCTGGAAACCAGGTTCTTCATAAATTAGCCATCTAAAGAGAGGGATGTGGGGGGGTGGGTAAAGGGTGTGGAGAAAAGCAAAAGATAAAAACCCCAGAACATTTCTGAACAGTAAAAGACAAGACTATGTGCTTTCTTGAGGAAAGACATTCTTGTACCCTTAATAAAACATTGTTTCTTTACCACCAAAATTGCCAGCTACAACCTGGTATACTGGCAAATTTCTGTGCCTGTGCAGGAACCACCAATAATGCACGTGCTTTGTTTCAACAGGCTAATAAATCCCCACATCAATATAAACACAGTTAGGAATTTGCCTGTCATCTCTGAAGGCAACCCAAGTTTTAGACTGAAATTTCAAGGTTACTCTCTATTATTTTTATAATAGTTTTAAAATATGCAGAATCAACTTTCAAGAACTTGCAAGACTGTGTGTTATTTAGTAATATGTAGAAAAACCTGAGAATTTGCTAGCAATCTACTTCCTCATGGTTTGTATCTGCTAATAAATCTGCTTAGAAAGACATAACTTTCAAAGTTCCTGATGGGAACAGCAACAGTAGTTTTAAAGCTCTTTCAATAAAAGCTTAGACAATAATCACTTACCGGAAACAAACATACTGCTGATCTCTGGATGGAATACACTGCCATCCTTACGCAATTAAATTTACTGATCTCTCAGCAGTGCAACATGGTATAAAACACATACTAAATAGGAATATGTTATGCAGCCAATCCTTTAATCATGTAAGGATCATAATTTATAAATGTGGTGATACTAGAAAGATGTTAAAATAATCCATCACTCTATTGTGCTTAAAAGGCAGACTCCAAGCTGATGTAAACCAGCACAAGTTGGTACCAGTTTCATTGCAAACATACTGCTCCAAGAAACAAACATGAGTTTCAGTTTTATTGCTGCCTATAGTAAATGTATGATGTATTTTATATGCTGTAGTTGCACTGCTCAGTAAACCCTCAACTTAAGGCCAGTCCCAAGTGGTGTTCACCAGGGCTTAGTAGTGAGGCCAGTTCTGTTTAATAACTTTATAAATGATCTGGTCAAGGGGATTGAGTGCACCCTCACCAAGTTTGCAGACAATACTGAGTTGGGTGGAAGTGTTGATCTGGCTGAGGGTAGGAAGGCTCTGCAGAGGGATATGGGCAGGCTGGATTGATTGGCTGAGGCCAACTGCTTGAGGTTCAACAAGGCAAAGTGACAGGTCCTGCACTTGGGCCACAACAACCCTATGCAGTGCTCCAGGATTGGGAAAGAGTGGCTGGAAAGCTGCTCGGCAGAAAAGGACCTGGTGGTGCTGGTCAACAACCAGCTGAACATGAGCCAGCTTGTGCCCAGGCAGCCAAGGAGGCCAACAGCATCCTGGCCTGTATCAGCAATAGTGCAGCCAGCAGGGCCAGGGCAGTGATCATCCCCCTGTACTCAGCACTGGCGAGGCCACACCTGGAACACTGTGTTCAGTTCTGTGACCCTCAGTACAAGAAAGACATTGAGGTGCGGGAGCATGTCCAAAGAGCAATGAAAGCTGGTAAAGGTTCTAGAGAAGTCCTTAGAGGAACAGCTGAGGGAACTAGGGTTGTTTAGTCTGGAGAAAAGGATGCTTGAGGGGGACCTTACTGCTCTCTGCAGCCACCTGAAAGGAGGCTGCAGTGAGGTGGACGTCAGTCTCTTCTCCCAAGTAAGAAGTGAAAGAACTAGAGGAAATGTCCTCAAGTTGTGCCAAGTGAGGTTTAGATTAGATAGTAGGAAAAATTTCTCCACCTAAAAGGTTGTCAAGCACTGGAACAGGCTGCCCAGGGCAGTGGTGGAGTCACCATCCCTGGAAGTATTTAAAAGTCATGCAGAAGTGGCACTGAGGGACATGGTTTAGTGGCGGACTTGGCAGTGCTGGGTTAACAGCTGGATTGGATGATCTTAAAGGTGTTTTCTAATTTACACAACTCTATGATTCTAACTTCACTGCAAGAACTTAAACACATGATGACCAAGGAGAGAGTACAGTCAGATAAAGGTGCACTGACTCATTTTTGCTGGCAGCTTTTAGTAAACAACAATTAAGAATGAACACTGGGAAACTTTAAGAAGATACAACCACACCCACATGGCAAGGTGACTCAGAATCAGAGCCTCCCTCAACTGCCAATACAATGAACTATGCCATGCCTGTAAACTAATGGAAAGAAAAAACCCAGCAACATGCAAAAAAGCAGCAACAATTTACTGAATTTCTCTGGCAAGCAATTGGCAAAAGCGACTTCCTTCTACACTGGACAAATGAACTGACATCCGAGACGTCAGAGAAGATTATTTTCAGCTGCCTGTTTTGCTTCAGCTGCAAATGGTAGCCTGCCTTCCCTCAAAGGATCCAAATGCAACAGACAGAAATAAAGACTGTAAGAGTTTACATAGATCTACCGCATGAAACACTGTCACACTGGTGAAAAATAAGGACTGAAGGAATGTGGACAGGCTCTGCTGCCTTTCCAAAAATTTTGTAATTTCAGTATTCACAGAATGCTTTTAAGTGTGGATATAAATTAAACAGAAAGGTAGACAAACTCAATTTATGATCAAAGTCCATATAACGTATCTTGGCAGACATGTAATTTGAATTAAGCTTGCTGTTCAACAGAAATAACTTCCTGTCAGAGAACCAACTACTTGGATGTCTTAAATTTTTTCTATATAACAGAGTGTTTCATTTTTCACCAAATCAAGGTGTAAAGATTTAATCAGATAAAATACCTTTAACCTATCAACTAAATGTGCCATCTATCATGTGGCATATTTGAATCCATCTTTACAGTGGTATTTAACACCTGTCTTTAGTTGGGAAGGTTTTGTAGAATCACAGACCGGTTAGGGTTGGAAAGGACCTTAAGGTCATCTAGTTTAAGATCTACCTATCATCATTATTGATAGATAAATAGACCATCTGCAGCAAGTGACCAAACACAGCATGGCCAACAGATTACAACCAAGGTCTGTACACCCTGTAAAGTGTTCTGCAAGACTGAACACTGTTGGTTTCACTTTCACTTTTTCTGAAAGCAGCCTCCCTGTACCACTTTAATGTATATTTTTGGTTCTGATTTACAAGTTCGTTTATTAAGTTATCAAAACTACCACTGTTACAGTATCTGGATTGTTCCTTAGAGGTATTTCTCACAACAGCTCTCTTAGTTCATGACATTCATTACGCTCCTAATTCAGATGGCTAGATATTTTCAGGTGACACAACATACAAGTCCATCATCATAAAAACACAGATTAAAATGCACTGTGAAATAGAAGAATGCTTTCCAGAGCATGACTCTAAGTCTTATTTTGTAACACAAGGGCTTGAAAGTTTTCTTATTTTAGTACAACGATTTCAAGTTTAGAGAAAAATAAGTAGGAAATGTGGTCTTATCATTAACAGTTCATTCTCCCACTCTTGCTTATGGTAAGTTTTGCTTGAATGAAAAAGAGCAAGAGAGGCAAAGTTATTCATTTCCTACAAATACACAAGGGTTACTACATGTGAGCAGAAGAAAAACTGTGTCTAACAACACATTTTAAGAGGTCGGCCCCTCCAAGGGTGAAGCAATACAATGATGTACTAATGCTACTGTCAACAAATACTACCAAAATACAGGACTAAAATACAGCCTGCTTGCATGTCTGATGGATATGTATAACCAATGGTTTAAAACAAATTGCTTTCATTGCAGTACACGTTCATAGAAAACTACGCACTTACGTGCCCCAGTGTACTTTGATAGAACAAGTCTTCTGAGTGGTGCCGAACACCCCTGTTTCTTCAGTGTCATCAAAAAAGGAAGTCACAATTCCTAACCCTTCAGGTTCTGTATACAAATCAATTCGGCAAACCCTGTAATCCTGAAGAAATGAAGATTGCCATAATCATTTTCTCTTGGCTACAAGTTCTGTAATTAATGTGGATAACTAAATCAGTTTTGAAACACCTGGTTATTTCAAATTGTTTCCCCCTTGTCTATTACTACTGCTATTAGATGCCTGTAATAAAGTATAACTAGGCCAGTTTGCCTGTCCCTGGACCAAGGCAGTCAGTCAATCTCTAACTAGCATTTACATTGTTTACTTTCTGCCATCTAAGCAGGAATGCATTTTCTTTCATCAGTTAACATCTCCTCTAGCAAATTAAATCCTAAGATAACACCAAACAAGCTGTTCTTGAAGAGAACTACAATTTAAACAAGAATTGTAGTTACAAGCAATATATATTCCTTTTCCCTTCCCAATCAAATAACTTTATAGTTCTTGCTTGCTTTGGCAGCCTGCAAAGGTAACAACTTAATGGTAGGTTAAAAGTGCATGTAGGAAGGCTGTTCCACCACGTGTGAAACTCCCTGTTAAGTTTGTTAAGGGCTATTTTTTTTTTTAAGTATCAAACAAGGGTTGGTATTCGACACTAATGTTCATGTTGAGTATAGGTTTGATTTATACTTAAAAACCAACCAACCAGACAAACAAACAAACAAAAATAGCCACACATGCTGTTTAAAAACGCAAGTCTTTAGAATTACTGATGGTTTTCTGGGATATTTTTAATGAGAGACTGACAGATTGTCCAGGCAAAAGAATGTATGATATACATACCATTTTGGTGGCTATTCTAACAAAAAAAAAAAAAGGGTTTCTTCCTGCCCTCCTTCCAATGGCTGTTACTATAATCCCCACTGTGTAAAAGCCTCCACATTTATTTTGTGTCTAAACAAGAAAGTCCACATGAAAGATTGTTCCATACATTTACAATCCATGCTACACTTGTGTCCTAATACGCCAATCACACTTTGTATAAAACATTACTGAACATTAAGATCTATATAAAATTTTCTTTCCTTGTATTACTTGCCTTAACAACATGTTTTATTGAACCAATCACGGAAGGCTTTAGAGATTTGCCTTCATTTGGCTCTTCAGAAGCACCTACACCCCAAATATCTGGGAGTTCCAGCTCTCCTTCTTCCAGCGGAATAGAGGGACCTTCAAAATTTGGTTTTTCATAGAGTATCCAGCTTAAAAAAAAAAAAAAAAAGTAATTTTTAATGCTGCTTTATCAAGTGTGATTTTCAAAAGTAATGCTCCCATTCAATAAATCCCTTCACAAGAAGTATTATTTCCAGACCCTTCCCACCACCCCAGTACAACTTATTCACTCAACACTGCTGATGTAAGCCACTTCTGATATCAAAGATACTTTTAAAAGCAATTATAAAAACAAAGATGCCTACTGCTGACTTTGTAATTTCACTGAAAACTCCTCCCCCTTTTTAAATTGATGATTTGGGGTGGCAAGACTACTGTCTGTGAGTACCAGACTTTTGCATGAGATACCAATCAGAACCAATTTGTAGGTCAGAAAATGTTGACTCTGCAGACTGCTGCATCACATATACACAGACAAGCTACTTGGATCCTGTGAACAGCAGCCTCGAGCTCCACAGGGGCTGGTACAGATGGGCCAAAGGATGATAGGACTGCTTAGAAGACAAGCGTAACTTCCTTTTTAATGGCAGTTTTGAATATATAACTAGTTAAAAACTATATCCATCTGCAAATACAAAACCCTCCCATGCAGCTCTCAGTAGAAGCGGGGAAAGAAAAACCCAATCTCCCCTAGTCCATGGTAGAAAAGAGCTGGTTCACACAGATCAAAACATTTTCATTCCAGTTTTCTGAAGATAAACAGCAATCAGTGTGCTTTCCAGTACCTCCTACGGCAGCTAGCCCTTGTTTCTGCAGCTTACCATCAGATCTTTACTTTTGAGAACCTGCTCTTTGGCTGCATTATGGTCTGGCCACAACTTAACTTGCTATACTATCCACACTAATAATAGCTCTTCTGTAAATGCTACTAAGAAAGTAGGAGATGAACTTGTTCTGAATTACTCTTAGGCAATCTGGCTTTTAGAGAAAAATTCCCTCTGGACTTCTAAGAGAAACATTCAATTATCTCTACAGCACCACCTTACGTCTTTGGATGTGAAATTAATGTTCTGCATCCAAACCCATGTCAGACATGGCTTTAAAATCCTTTGCTGACCTTCTAGCCCAATTTAAATACTACACAAGAACCCATAACAGGGATAGCAGTCAAAGGCCAGCACAGATGGACAGAATGCGTCACTTCACCCCTTACCTATGCCTGGTGAAATGATGCATCCCTCCAGATGGTAATACTCACTCAATTTGTCAGCAAAATAAGTTTCCCAGACCAGAACTTCCTATTGCTGAGGTACAGTGCAGCATTTCTTACTCACAGATGTCTATGCTACGTTGCCATTTGCAAGGCAGACTTACTGTGAGTTACATGCTGGTTCTGTTTCGAAAGATTTTTGGATAGACCAATGAAAAAGAGTAAAAATTCATCTCTTACCATCCTCTGATGACTTTAACTAAAATTGTTGGTGACAGAACCCAAGAACTGCAATCCAGAACATCATGGAAAACTTCAATACCGTTTTTCTGATAGTCTGATTTACAATCTGATTCACAGTATATCACCAGCTATGTCAAAAACAAAACAGAACAACACCGTATAATTCTATCTTGCTATGCTTTAAATATAGAGAGGAAAAGTAAAGACAGTAAAATTGATCTTACCTTACCAGGTCTGGGATTGATTTTACTTTGTCCATTTCTTGAAAGTGCCTAATAGACAGTGGGAAGAGAAAGTCACCAAAAAAAACCCAAACCCAAACAGAAAAAAACACCGCCACCAAAAAAACCTCAAACACAAAAGAAACAAAAACCCCAAATAAACAAAAAATGCAAACACAAAATTTATTCAATAAATATGTTCAGCTATTAAAAAAAAAGAGGTAGTAAAAGTAAAAATTAGTCTGAATAGTAAAAAGCTGGTAGCACTTTAACTACACTTACTGCTTCAATTCCTTATTCCTCCTCTGAAGAACAGTATCTTGCCATAACTGTATGAATTTACACTTTTTTTTTTAACTCTGAATTGTCTTCTGACTGAAGCCAACTAAACTCAGACTTGAAATAAATACTTCTAAATCCTTCTGATTTGCTTCCTATATATTCCAGGAGTTTCATACCAAAAGACTACTTAAAAAACTGGCACTGGTAAAGTACAAACTCTTCAATGATGAAGATATTAACAGGAGTTTAAATATCTTTTAACCATAAATCATAAAATAATTTTGAAGGAATATATGAAAGGACTGAGGAGGCATGATGGCATATATGTGTATGAACTATTTAGCATAATTAATTTTGTGCTGAACACCTTGTAACAAGATAGGTTTCTTCAAAAAGGATAAGACTGTGCAGTAAGTGACAGACTAAAAATGCCAAGAAGAAACAGAACATATTGAGGTACACAAAATCTAAAACAGCATTGAAGTCAGTGGTAAATTATATGATATAGAATATATGGGAAACTTGTGGTTGCATCACATCATCTTAAAACAAATAAAGTGTTGCAATTATGTGTTTGGTTTCCTAGCAAGGACAGGAGTGCTCATTCTGGGACAGGGTCCCACTCTTCTAGGAACTACTCTTGCAAACAACAAACCTAAACAGAACCTGTCTTCTAAATAGGCTGCAGCCTAAGATAACCAGCAACACATGCAAGGAACTAAGGGAAATGTATTAGTCAGCACACAGGGCAGTGGTCTCAGAACAGAGTTCCTAACCACCATAAGATTTTTGTAGGCATCATCAAGACACGCTGAAGCATGACTGGTTTTTTAGCCTGTGCTTCAATTCCAGTTAGAACTTGCTCTGTGTCTTAGAGAATGCCAAAGTCATTGTTTTGGGCTGCTCTTCACATTACCATTAGCCACTGCATCATCTTCTTAGTCAGTGGAAGATGCACACATCATAAAAACATTTTTGGTTCCTGTCTAACTTGAGCAAGACAATTCACAGTCAGCAACAGTGCTGCAGAAATCCTGGAACCCTTCGGAACTTACCTGGCTTCTCTTTAAGACCAGTAAGTACCCCCTTACCATATCAGGCCCCCACACTCTACTGAAAAATTGAAACTCACTCGAGAACAGCAGTTTTAAGCAGGAATAACCAAAAAAAAAAAAAAAAAAAATCAGTATTAGCCATTTAGCTTTAAACTCAGGTTTTGAAATCCAAGCAGGACCAGCCAGAATAAGAAAGCCTTCTTAACTGGCAGCAGAAGTCCACTGCAAATAACCCCCCTAATTTTCATGCCCACGCTAATTAAATAACTTCCCATGAGAGAAAAATCTACATCCTCAAAATTGAGGGGACCATGGAGGATGTCCTTCTGCAAGGTGAAGAAGAAGCTATTTCTACTACTCCCCACTCCTTTAAGTAGAACTGTAACAAAGATAACCATTAACTTTGGAAAAGCATTTTCCAAATTGCTTATATTCTGCTTCAATTCCACAGGTCTCATTAATGCGGCTACTGAAGTTTGGAGAACACATTTCTTCCCACAGTTCTTAATCTTCTGATTATAGTTTTCCTCTCACGTAATAGTAAGGGCTTACATCAACAGAAATAGCAGATATAAAGAACGCTGGTTCATCATGTTGTTGACAGAAATCACAAAGTTCTCCCACATTAAGGTAAAGTTGCCTCAAAGAGAAGACATAGGTCTGTCTTGATTCATGATAAACAGATGCTCATGATCAGACAAAAGGACAGCACTTCACTGTAGCAGCACTTTGAATAATTACTACTATCCAGTTCTTAAAGTATTTTTGAAAAATTCATATTTTCTATCAAGAGCATGGGAATACTGGGAACAAAAAAGAGGGATCAAAAAAAATTTGCCCTGCTACTCATTTAACAGTGCAATGGTTGAATGTCTTGGTGGAACAGGAGGGAGATTACTGTGAACAGAAGAAGCAGGTACAAGTTTTCTATAGTTCACAGAAAGCATTCTACTAACTTACAATTTTAAAAAAATAACATTAGCATTAGATTTGCTTCAAAATGATACAAAAATCAAGTATGAAGATGTGAATGACTTTAAGTTCATATTTGTGAAGAGTCTCAAAATAAGTGCACCATGAAGAAGCAAGTTAATAGATGCCATCTCCTTTTCATGTATAGCCAACATCAGATGAAACTGACTCACTTTTATGTATTCATAACCTACATAATTCCCTAAGAAGGGAAACAAAACTAAACAATGTATGCACATCATATATAGCAAACACAAAAACTGGATAACTTGCAAGGCAGATTTTAAACAACACAGTACTTACATCCACGTCTAACAAACCAAAGGGGATATTTGATTCATATCTGCTTGTCCCTAACCAGCTTGAAAAACTTTTCTCAGGGTTCCCATAGTTAGGCATTTGTAAACTTAGTTCTTTTTTTGCACTATCTGCTTGCATGTACTTCTCCACAAAGCTTGGAAGCTTCAAATCTGAAAGAGACTAAATTGCAAAAATCAAAATTAACAGTCATTCAGCACGTAGACAAAATTTTACATGGTTTCATTTCATTATCTTTATTACCTCAGACTTTTGAGGCATGCTGAATGGCCCAGAAGCATCCTGTTGTAAAGGAGGAAGCCCTGGGGAGTCAGTTACAAAAGCTGCCGCGGTGTTGTTTACTGTGGTGACAGAAGTATTAAGAAACTTTTCTTTAGATGTAGAAGACAGCAAGCTTGAGAAGAGGGAGCTTTTTTCAAGCCGGGATCTCTTAATTTCACCATCTGTACCATCAATGCTCTCTTTTCCATTTATTTCATGAGTAAAGGCAGGTTCCTCTCTATTACATGATTGCAGGGCTTTGAATACAATACTTTGCTCTGTTGATGCACGCTTGGGCCTGACTCTGGCTATTGTTTCCAGGCTTTGCATTTTAATTTGTTGGGCTGGTAACAGATCCTGCGCTTTTTCCCTCCTCAGTCCCAAACCAAAAGTAAATATACTGGCATCAAATACTTTCTCTAAGTTGTCTTCATGAATGGGAGGCATTGCAAAGTGGGGTGCTGGGGACTTAGGAAGCTTTGATCTCTTCTTTTTCTGGGGTAAACAAACCGAGCTGTCCAAGTTTTTTATTGTTTCAGCAAATTTCTTCATGTCAGATGGGGAATCAAAAATGGTATCATCTTCAGCAGACCCATTACAGGTTGTGTCTGGGCTCTTTTGTGTATCGATGTTGTTCTCTGATAACGCTATACTCTCTTGACTTCTGTCATCATACTGCAGTTCTACAAGGCTCAAATCTCCTGGCTTTGTCTTTTTATCTCCATTTTCCATCTTCTTAAATTCTGATCTAGAAACCTGATGAGATGGTGATAAAGGTGATAAAACCTCTACGTTTGGCAGAATCTTTTCTTCATTTCTCTGGAATTCTGAGCTTGTGCTGTTTCTTTGGTGGGAAGTATCTTGAGCATTTTCACTTTTACTGGGCAAGTGCAAAGGCAGTTTAAATGAACTTTCTTTTTTAGCTATGGTCAATTCTGGGTCAGTTTGCTTCAGAGAGACACTACTAGCATCTGGTTTACTGCTCTGGTTAAAAAGGGATATTGCAGCTTTTACTTTAAGTTCTGTTGTCTTTCCAACATCCTCGCAAGAGGCAGAGCCTTCTTCATTTTTGCCTTTTAATTCTGCAGTGTTTTCTTTCTCTGTTGTGCCATTCTCAAAGAACTTCTGGCGACTACTTTGCTTACTTAACATTTTATCAGGCTGTTCGCTTTCCTTAGGTTGCTTTCCAAACTTTAGCTTCGCTCTGCCAACAAATGTGCTTGGTACAGTACTATTTTTTGATGCAGGAACATCAACAGGCCTCTGGCTCTGGTTAGCACATTTATTTTCAAACAAGGAAATTTTGTTGGCAATGTTGCTGTTAGTTTTATTAACTGGTTTTTCGAGAGCATCCTGCTCACTTTCTAAACTGTCTTGATTCATAGGTGCTTTAAAATTCAGCTCTACATTCTTCGGTTTGGCTGGACTAGAGGAGGCAAAGTGATACAGAGTTAAATCTCTAATTTATCTTGAAAAGATTTGTAACAATTTTCAGAACAACAAAATGTATCATTAGAATTACTTTACCCATAGTCATAGGCAGTTTAAATGTTGGTATCTCAAAAGGAGATAAAGAGAAAAGGAGCCACTACATGAACAATAAAAAAATTCAACACTAAATAAGAATACATTCAAACATGTGCGTAATTCTTTAATGCTCAGTAAAACAATAAACACAGCAGCCTACAGCATCTGCAATTGAGGCTGAGAACTGCTTATGACTGACAGACATTAAAATTTAATAGTGAATAGGCAGAATAAATTATATGCATGCAATTCCCTACAGAGTTTAGGAAACAAATCCCAATTCATTAAGGTGATAATGAGTTGGTTAACATTTTAATATACCTCTCCAACAAGTTTTGAAGACATCTGTCCAGATTCTTTGCAGCCTTTCCACTGCGAAAGCAACCTTAAACTAGTGAAAGACCTCTTCTGGCCTCATTAGTGCTCATGGAAAAGGGAACTGACCCCAGTCACTGCATCGCCACTTGGCTAAGCGAACACCACATGAGAGGACTGTCCCATTTCCTTCAGGTAAAGTCAGCTAATCATTTAAATAGTGTAAACTAACCCTGCTAATTTTACAAGAACTGAATTAGGAAACACTTGCAGAAATTTCTCCATCAGAGTGGATAAAGAAGTGTGCAAGTACATAGCATGTTGTACTCATGTACTATAGCAGGTTGATGACATGCAGCTGTGGGTTTTAAGCATGCTTCCTCTGAATACTTATATCCAGGAGTAAATCATTTGTCCATGCCACTTGCTACTAAAGGAACACTATCAACAGCTGTGACAATGCGTGTGCCTTCAAGATGTATCAGTTAGATATAAACAGTGTCAAGTAGCCCACCATCACCTCAAAGGCAGACCTGTCCCCCAAAGAGGCATCTGGGGGCACTCAGTGGTGGAGGAACAGGCAGAAACTGCACTACAGGAAAACTGACAATGATGAGAGAGAGAAGAAACCAGCTTGCCACAACAATCTCCAGGATCTCAAATGCTCTGTCAATCAATGGACAATTCTGGTATTTAAGTGCTTTCTTCTTCTTTGCCTATACGAACTGTGCTCACTGAGCTTGCTTTCAGACAGCTCTTAAGCCCAAGAAAGATGCGTGAGGTACAAGTGAGTTAACATCAACAACCCAAAACCTGAGATCACTCCTGTCTCCTCTTCCTCAAGAGATCCATCCCAAGTAGGAAAATAAATCCCATTAAAGCAAGACTCTCTATTATGCAAGCTTCTTGGGAAAAGCATGAGGAACAAACTTACTGAAGTCACAGAAGGAACCCAAAATCAACTGCCTAAGAATCTATACAGAAAGCAACTGTTAAAAAGCTCTTTTCAGAGAAGAATTCCCAACAGCGCTGACACTAACTACAAGCCTGCTCATGTCAGTTCAGATCCAGAAGGCTCTTTTGAAGAGCATGTGATCAATAAAAAAGAAAATATTAAAATTGAAAGTGACTAGCCATATTTCACATAGGTGCTAATAAAACATACTTGGAAAATTTAAGTCTAGAAAGAGAAAAAAAATACTACTGAAAGGGGGAAGGCAGACAGGGAACTATCACAGCAAAAAATTAAATATATTTAGACACTTTTCATTTGCAGTACAACTGTTTTTCCCAAGCTTTTCAAAGTTATATTACTCTACAATTCTTCTTTTTGGAAAAATGAATATAAGTTGCAAGGGACCTTTAAAGGTCAGCTAGTCCAACTTCCTGCTCAAAATAGGGACAGATTCAAAGTTGGATCAAGCTGATGAAGGCTTTGTCTGACCAAGTTCCGAGTATTTTGAAGGGTTGAGATTTCACAAACTTCACTAGGGATGCACTGCAGCAGGTCAGCCACTGTCACTGTGTATTATTTTTACCTTATATCCCATTGAAACTTTACTGTTGAAACTTGCATCCATGGCCATTGTCCCTTCACTGCACACTATAGTGATTAATCTGGCTCTGCCTTCTCTATAATACCTCTGTAAGTAACAAGAGATGATTGAGATATACACATGTCCTCACAGTTAAACAAATCAAGCTGCTTCAGCTTCTCCTTAAACATAGCATGTTCCAGTGCCATCACCTTCTTAATGCTGATGGACTCATTCCAATTTGTGAACATTTCTTCTTGACCAGGAGAAGAGGAGGAAGGGGTACAACTCAATATAATGCCACATATGCAGCCTGATAAGCACCAAATATCTTCTCCTTTGACCTGCCAGCTATGCTCCTGCCAATGTTGCCCAGTACAGGCTTCGCGTTCATCTGCTACAAAGCTGCACTACTGACACATGCTGAACTTGCAGTTCACCAGGACCCTTCAATACTTTCCTTCTACCTGTATTTTCAAGAGGTACCACTAACGGCCTAATTATTTTAACAGATTCATCTCCATACCATCCCTTTGTCAGCCCATCATTTGTACTACTACATGCATTTCAACCTAACAAAACATATTTTCCTAACAAAGTCTGTCTGTCATGGCTTTACACATGCAAGTTTAATGGTTAACACTGATAGTTATCAGCCACACCTAAAACCTGTTTTAAATGAACAGCTAACACCTCAAAGGTATAGTTTCAAGCTTTGCAAATTTAGGCAAAACCAGCCACTTCAGCACTTTGCACTTTAAATTCTGCAGTATTTCTGCACAGCAGCAGCAGAAAAACACAAGGAGAAATAGAAAGCTTAGCCCTAGAGCTCCATTCACTACAGCTGGCCTCTAACTGATCTATTATACCTTTTTTCACATTATGAAATACTGATTTTAAATACAGCCAAAAGATGCACCTTATTGCAAGAACTGAGTTTCTAAATGTGCTTAAAAGGAGGAGATATTATTTGAGAGTCCTTTTAAGCCTTCACTCTACTATGAGGGAAAAGCATTGGAAGATGGATTCACTTAACAGTGAGAACAGTTTCTTACAAACAGCCCAGTGCGGCTGATGCCTACTACCTGGTGTTGATCTGCAATGCCAGGAACAAGCAGACACAAGAGTAAAACTAATGTCCTTTTCTTCAGCTACATGTTGCAGCTAACCCGTGGAAGCAAGCACTAAAACCTCTCCCACAGTCATAAACGGAAGGTGAGTCACATAGTTGAAGCATACTGTCCAAACGACCCTGTCAAGCATGTAAGTGATGCCAAAACATCAGACTGAGATGAGCAATGAAAAACAGCATATTAACAGAACAGAATAATTCAGCAAGTGGGCATAAACTACAAAACCAAGTCTGCACATCAAATATGACAACTGAAGTCAAGTTTTCTGCTAAGCACATCAAAGTAACTACTGCCTGAGGTTTTATTTGCTGATTAAGATGTACCGTCAACCTCAGTTTAATCTCAAACCTGATAGATTTCCCTTTCAAAAGCTAGAAGCAAAGTATCCTGTGACTTCCATGTTGCCCAGTATACAAAAATAAAAGGAGAAAATGTTATCATTACTTACGGGGAACCAGCAGAACAGACTTATTTTAAAATTGTTTCTAAAGAAACTTGATTCCCAGAATTAGCACAATGTCATTAGTAAGAGACATTATGCATTTTCATGTGAAAACTACTTTGATTAAATGAAATCCATCTTACAGGAGGCAAACATGCCTGCGAGTAAACTTTTTTCAACCTGAAAGGAATTCATGTTAAGTATCTAAGAATAATTTTTTAACCTTTTAAAATGGAAAAGTTAACTGTTCTGTAGTTCAAAGCAACAACAAGAACAAAAACACACCTTCTAGGAATGGCAACATCTTCTCCTTTCCCAACTTTACAGCAGCTTAATCCACGTCCAGGTTTATAGTTCATGTGTTCTGATGAATGACTACAAATTATACCAGGTAGTCCAACCGTAGTGATTTGTCTGGCTAAACAAACTAGTACTGTGCAACAACAGCTACCAGCCGCATGTAACACAGCAATCTCCACCCAGGGATAAAGTTCCAAAAGCAGCAGATAAGGCCAAGATGCAAAGTGCCACACACCCCACAGAATCAGGCGAAGTAGAACAAGCTCTTTAGTTATTAAAATAAAAGGCAAGTAACTTTTCTGACAGTTTTACTATATAAGTACAACAGAATATAATTCCCTGTACAGCAAGCCAAGGAGATACCCAGAAAAAAGAAATCCAGCTAGGCAAGCATTTGTAACTTCATCATCACTAATGACAGTGACACGAAGAGAAAAATATGAGAGCTACCTTTCCTGTGAAGTTGTTAAGACACAAAATCTTAGAGTTTAAGTTTTGTGATCTATACTGCCAGATGGCAAAGCATCACCACGTACAACAATACCACAATTTAACTTTCAGTACCAAGTGTTTTTAATTCAGTTATGAATGAACAAATCAGATGCACAGTATTACAAGTTGTGCAAATTAAATTACTCCCTATGCTTCTCAGATGTGGGAAGCATAATTGGAAACATGTGTGTTTCCTAAGCCATAATGTTAAACCTTCACATCTCTCTAACACAACAGTTGTACCTGAGGGGGCCTTACAGGATTCAATGTACTCTAACACCTATAAATGAACATACCAGAGTGAGGAAAGCAATAGAGAATTGCAGGTAGCCATGAAAATCAAACAACAGTAATGACGAATGTAATAAAATGATTCACTGTAGAAGAGAACGTCACAGAATCCAGGAAATCAATCACTGGATTCATACTTGTGATTACAGTGAAAGCTATAAATACATCCGCTTCTTTACAGTCCTCAGCAAAGCACTGATTGCCTCTGACAGATGACAACTTCCTTGAGAGTAAAAACAAATCCTGAAAACGAATATATGTGTAATTCTAAATGTCTGATGTTATTCACATGCATAAAAATTCACATGATTCATCCTGCACATACTTATGAAAGCAACTACAACTTTTCAAATTTCTGGAGCGCGATTTATCGTATTGTTTGAAGAGTCGAGTTCTACATTGCATCCTACATTTCTTCATAAAATAATAGCTGAACTTATGTTGTTTCAAAGCACAACTTGAACACATTTCTTATTCAAAGATTTTCACATACCAAATCTTCAGCCACATTCTCAGTTGTTTACAGATAACAAGACTACATGAAGGTAAATGACAGCCAAACTAATAGGAGCAACAATGGGGGCACTGATGATGATGGCAAAGCAGCTTTTATGTATGTTAAATTATTCCATATAATGGAATTGGCAAAGAAATTTCCTATCCATTAAAAAAACAAAACAACAAAACACAGCACAAATATTTTTCTAATACCCGTGAACTACAGTGCTTGTTAATTATGATGCATTTACGAAAAAAGGCAGTTCATTACTGGAAATAGTCTGGATAGATAACAGAAACAGTAGCTAGTGTTCCTATAGAATCTTAAACACAGATACAGGCAAAATTACAGCTATTAATTGCACCTAATTTATATTACTTACAGGCTAATCTTTGTCGTGACTGTTCTGGAAGCATCCACACTCTTCAGCTTCGAGCTGTCAAAATCAGAATTTGTCTGTCTCTCAGCTGACATACACAGATCTCCATTTTTAATCCCATCGGTATGCAAGAAAGCTCTTCCATCCAAACCACTACCATGTTTTACTGCCTTGGTCTCATTTCTGCCTTCAGCAAACACCAAGGCAGTGTCTTCTGTCTTACCAGCCAAAGAAGCTCTGGGAGACTCCAAGCCATCTTCTCCAAAAGCCACAGGTATAGCTCCCTTTTCCAAAGTTCTTTTTGTCACTGGGTTACTCTCTGGTGATCCTAAAGGTTGTCTTTTTGAGGAATAATCTTTTACCTGACCCTTCAAACCAGGAGGAGAAATGGGGACAGCATCTGACTGATTCTTTTTGTATGATCTTCTCCTTGCAGGGGTTGTGTTTGTGATCTGCTGCTTGCCTTTGTCAGCTTCAGTTTTAGATGTCCCTTTGTGAGCAGATCCAACCTTTATATCCTGAATATTACCTGGAGAAGAGGAATTCCTTTCAGGAGTCTGTTGAGGAGACTTTGTTTTCCTTTCTGAGTTTATCTTCTCTGAGAACACCTCAGAAGGGACATCTTCATCGAAACCTGATTCCTCTCTTGAAGTAATCTCAGTCTGGTTTCTCTCCCCATTTGGAATGTCACTAGATGTCTGAGATTTTCTCCTTTTTCCGGATCTTTTATGAGCAGATTTTTTATCCATTGTGTCAAAGTCACTATAATTTCCTTCTGATGTAACAGTCACAGGTTCATCAAGGAGTTCTTCTGTTTTTCTAAGATAGATATCAACTGTTAACACTCTAGCAGAAGAATATGGGTGCTCACTCGCTGCAGATTCCAACTCGTATGGCAAATCCCTTGGTTTCGCATGCCCAGGCTCCTCAGCCACCCACGTGCTCACAAGCTGCTTGTGGCTTAAGATACTCTTCTCTAAGTCTTCACTAGACAAATTTCTCAAGCTTTTTATGAAATCTGGAGTTGTAGAATTATTTATATCGGTGGTGGATTCTTTCTCCAGTCCCAGGGTTTCCACATTGAGGCTACTCTCAAAGAAAGAGTTTTTAATGGTTTCACTGCTGCTGCTCCAATCTGCTGACCACTCACTGTCAGAAGATACACCCCTACTACTCCATTCTGAAATTGTATCGCGATACAGCGTTCCTGTTTCCCCACCAAAATTATATTCCTGCGTCTCAGAAACAGCACTTCCGCCTCCCACTTGCTTCTGTACTTGAGGAGCTTCGCGTCCTTCCTTTGTGTGCCTACAATATATTGGCTGTCCTCTGTGAGGAGAAACTGACCCCTCCCCTTTTCGATGTGAAGTGTACTCTAGTGAACTTTTGACGTGTTTCCTTCTCCCTGTACCAAACAAATTTCCAAGTCTTTCCAAAACTGGCTTCTTTTTACTCTCTTCTCTGGAAGAATCTGGAAGTTGTGAGGTGGACTATAAAACAAACAAATAAACATTTGGTTAATGTCAAAATTGTGTGTATAATATGTTTGTATTAGCACCACCAAGGATTCAAAAGGACACAGTGAATGGGAACAAAACAGCTTACTGAACAATACTAGCTCTCAAAAAAGAACAAGAAAAACAAAAACCCTCAAAAACAAACCCCAAAAATCCTTCTGCATGTTTTTGCCTGTATTTGTTTACAAGTACACTCATTTTGCTTTATAATATCATCATTACATGTCTCAAATCCAAAACTTCTGCACAATGACTTAACATCACACAGTGTAATAGAGGAAAGCATCCTGGTGTCTGCAAGATTTGGGACAAACTACTTGGCTAAAATTTTCCTTACAAAAACAAGATTGGTGAGTTTGACATTCCTCTTCATACTGGCTGAGTTAGTTTTGACACCCATGCTAGCAAAGAACAGTTTAAAAGGCATAAGTTATATTACTATCCGTACAGTTCTCATTAAAAAGTCTAGCAAATACTTGGCTTGCGTTTTGGGCTAGAAAACCCAGAAATATAAAAGCTACTGCATCATTCAACGAGCATTACTGGGTCAAATACTGCCCTGGATTACTCTGGCCAAGTTTTCCCTTACAACTTCTAATTAACATGGTAAACAGGAAACACGCAACAGCACTGCCGAGTACACATGCATATTTGCATTTTAATATATTAGCACTTTTTACGTGCCGGTACGATGAATACTTGTTTTGAGATGCCTATTTCAAAACACCGCGAGTATTTCCTACTTCGGCGGGCCGGACCTCCTCAGAGGACAGGGCACCTCTCGGCAGCACGGACGTTTTAAACCTGGGGGTTTTGCTGCAGACGCCGCGGCCGCCTGACAGCGTCCAGGCGTCTTCACCGCCTTGAGCGCCCGCACCCTCCGCGCAGCCCCGCGGCCGCCCTCGCCCCTCCGCGGGGCCGGCGCAGCGACCGCAGCCGCTGCCTCCTTCCCCCGGGGACGGCTACGGAGCACTAGCCAGTACAACCTAACGTCCCAGCCCCGCGAACCCACCCGCAGGGTGAAGATCCCCGAGGCCGCCGCTGTTCTCCCCCGTCACAGAAAGGGATGAGCGGGAGGAATGAGCCGCGGCGAACCTTACCCGCCCGGCTCCGCAGGTGCAGGTGCCGCCACCTACACGCGCCGCAAGCGGCCCCGACACTCACCGCCCGATGCGGCTCGGCGACCCGCACACGCAGCTGCCCCTCACGCCGCTACCCGCACGGCTGCCCGGCCGCCACCTGTCTGGGCGCTCCGCCTCGGCCCGCCCCGCCAGCGCGCCTCGGCCCGCCCTGAGCCACCGCCCCGGCCGCAGGCAGCGGCTCTGCTGGGCTGGGCCGCCTCTCTCGGCCGCGGAAGGAGGGGCGGTAGCGTCGCGCAGGCCCCTGGCGAGGGTGAAGGCCGAGGGGCAGCGGCAAGCGCGGGAAAGCGGACGCCCTCGGCCGCGGGCGAGGCTTCCGAGGGGGCGGTGGAGCGCGAGTGGGCGCCGCGTCCCGTACGTGCCCCGGCAGCCCGCGCTGCGGCGGGTTCCTCGTTATTGAGGGCAAAACGCCGCCCCAGGCAAAACCGACAAACTTTGTGATGTTGAGGGAACAGAGCCAAGGGTGGAAGGCGGGCAATCCGCGCCGCCCGGCTGCCGTGAGGGCTGCCCGGCCCCGACCAGCGCCCCCATCAGGGAGCCAGTGCTCCCTTCCGCCGGGGCGAGGGGACGGGACGGTGATGCTAGGCTCGGGACACCCGCTTGCCTCCTGCTACCGGAACGCAGAGGGGCGCCGGGGTTGAGTGTGTGCCAGCAGCGGCCCGGCATCCCCCCGGTCCCGGCCGCGCGGAGATGCCGAGCCCCAGCAAGAGCCCGAGGGGAGGAGGCGTGGGTCTCCGCAGCGAGTCCCGCGGCGGGACCTGCCCGGGTAGGCATGTTGGGGCCGGCACCGCCTGGCGGCCGGGCCCGTGTGGGAGATCTCGGTTCAGAGCCCTGCGGACAGATGAACCCGCATTTTCCACCTCGCAACCGCGGGCCGGCAGGCGCAGCTGCTTGCCGCGTCGGTCTGCCCCCCGGGATCCCGGCTGCAGGAGGGTCAGAGGGCCTCTCTCTCCACCCCACCCCCGCCGCCAGTCCCTTGTCGTCGGCCGGGACGGCGTGAGAATGACTCCGTGGCCTAATGGTGCTGGCGCTCTCCCCGGGCGCTCAATTAGTATTTAATGTTTAATGAATGCTAAACTACTCCTCTTCTAATTAACGCTTAATTAGTTATATGAAGTGGAACAGCTTCAACAGGAAGGACCACGCAAGTCTCACTTCGGAGCTTCTGAGGCCCCTGCGCGGAGGCGGGAGAAACACCAGGTCAACCCGCCGGCAGCTGATCAGGCGGCCTGCCCTGTGGCGTGTCTGGCCCTGTGGCTATTGGAGAAAATGAGGGCCTCTTTTCACTCGGTCGCTTCCTCCTCCGGGTGAAAAAGTGTCAAGTTAGTGATTTTTACTTCATCAACAGACTAACATTTGGCCTCTGCTGTAAAACCACCCAAAACATGAGTCGTGAAGCAGTCTCAGCTCCTAGAGATCCTACAGACCCTACTACTGCCAAGAAACAGTGCAGCAGTGAGGGTTGCCCTAACACATAAAAAATACAGAAAACCTAAACTGGTGAATATGTAGAGTAAGCTTATCATACTGCAAATAGAAATCCACGGCAACCCTTCTCTTCACCAACCTTTCTTACATGTGTTACTTTCACAACTGATAAGCAATTGTACCCCCAATGCAGTCTGATGTCTGCACACCTAGTGCTCTTCTACCAACGGGTTTTCAAATAGGCAAGTCTACAATCACGACCCTGAGATTAAGCTTTCTGGTTGTTGGGTTGGTTTTGGTCTTATTTAGAGATAGTGAAATAATCTGTTCATGATAAAGTTTGAGGTTGGTTCTTCCCTCCCTTTGATGGTTTCTTTCAACCAGTAGAATCAAAATGCTCAATTAAAGAGCAGCTGAGGGCTGCATTGAGTTCATACAGCTCAGACAGTTAAAGTGCTTTAGTGATAACAAAACCAACTTTGAATTTCCCTATCAGATCCAACAACCATGAGTAACACAGCCCAATTACTATCTAATTTCTTGATTCTACGTATGTATTGCCAGTAATAACTAATTGTAGGGAAGGGATAAGGAGACGGTAATGAACATTGCTAGCTAAAAAAAAAAAAAAAGTAAAAGTACGATATTTTCAGGAACACTTAAAGCAAACCAATAAGGAATTAGTGACACTAATTTATCTGAAAATTCATAATAACTGCAAGTGTGAGGAGGATGCATATATTTTTCATATTGAAAACTGGTAAAACACCAAAACTTCACTTCATTATGGTGTCAATCTGCATATTAATATTTGGATGTAAAATAGCTGTCAGTCTTCTAACTTAGTTGAGATTACATTATCAACCTGACAGTCGTTATTACACTTGCAGTCAAGCTTTGGGTTTGCAAGATTATCCTTGGAGAAAAGTAGTTATTTGAACTGTGGATCTGGATTTCTGTCTTCCCAGCAGCTTATTTTCATAAAGTCCATGGGAACTTAATTGTCTGAGACATCTCCCCCTTTCAAATGTAGTTTAAACTGTCCAAGTTCAAAAGGTGTTGGATGGAAGGGAGGAGGGACAGTCACATAAGCCTTGTTTCCTCAGGGAACAAGGCTAAAGATTTTTTCTTGATCTTGAAATAGCTGCCCTGTGTAAACTGTTTTGAAGTAATTTCTTCATACAAAGTACCTTAATTATATACAGCTCTTTCAAAACACATAAAAGACCAGGTACTTGCCCTGAAGAGCTTGTATTTTAACTCAGATAAATGTAGGTGAGCCAGTATTGCCAGTGCAAGAGGGCACAGAGACTGAGCTTCTCAAGAGGCTCCAAAGTGGGGCCCAGCCTGACAAAGCACAGCGCAGGAATGCTTGACTTCCAGAGCACAGCACTGAAATGTTTGATTTCCAGAAGGCAAGAAGTATCCTTGCTCTGCAGATCAGGCTTCTTCAACACGTTTCTACTCAAGCAATCTTACCCTTGAGACATGAGCTTTTTCAGAAATCCCTGATCAGAGGCATTGGCAACTAAAACAAAAAAAGAAACCAAAGGACTTGCCTATCCATTCCTTGGACAGCACGGAGGAAGCCATTTCAAGTACACTGCATGAATCTTTAAAGTGGTGTTCTAATCTGAAAGCAAAATGCTGCCTTCTTAACCAAGAAATGTAAATCTCGTTTTATTTATATTCATACCTGTTTATGTTAGCATTAAAATATTTCCTATGTTTCTGGCTGGGTTTTTTTCTCATTAGCTAATATAAGTTGCCACAGCCAAACCCCTAATTTAGCAACGTAATTAAACGTGCTTTCCTGGTCTCTGGTGGAGAGAACGCATAAACTACTGTGATTTGTTGAATCAGGACTTCAGGCTGTTTCTCAAGGGATCAATTGGATGTTATTTTCTTAGATTAGCTCATCTGAGTCAGTTGAACATGACTGGAAATACTTCTTAGAGCACACATTATAGAAAAAAGTAGTATTTTTTCTAGTCATTAGCAACTTTGTGGTAACTAATAGGTGGTAATAGCTAGTGTGGACAGTTCTGTAATTTAAACATTTATTTGCTAGCTTATGTTTGCCTTCAGAGGGGAAAAAAGCAATAAAATATTTAGTGAAGAGTAAGTTTGAGCTTTATCATTCACTAGAAGGTCACAAATAACTGAAGTTCAGGTAACATGCAAACCTCTGAGAACCTTCTGTCTTTAACCCTTCTAAGTTCATATTGGAATGACAGTAACTTTGGGTACCTTTAACTCACAGTATCATACTCTTAAAACCACGAGAAGCAGAAAGTCTTGAGTTCTAGCAGTCACGTGATATCCCCAAAAGTGCATTAGCCAAAAACATTTAAATAAATAAACTACTCTTCAGGCTGTAGCATTCTGCAGCGACTGAGTCTCAAATATTCAACAATAGCAGTGTCAGGCTTTGTTAGGCTGAAAATTTGTCTGGAGTAGTGCTGGCAGAATGTGCTGGTAAAAAATACTAGAAAAATATCAGAAGAAATACTGGGAAAACTAGACAGAAGGATGTACAAATCAAAGCTAAGAAAGAAAAGTCTGAGAAGACAAGACTCACTTTGAGTCCTACTGAGAGATGTCATACTGCTCTGCTGCAGGTGAGTGTCCTAACTACTGGTAGAGAAAGAGGGCAGCTGTAGACAGAAATAAAGGCTTGCTGCTTTTACTTGTTTTCTTACTTAAAAAGCAAGGGGGGTAAAATTATAGCTAACAAAACATTTGACCTGAAACAATTTTTTGGCTTTGGTGATTCACTGAGGGGAAAAAAAGCAGTTATATTGCAAGTTAACCTAAACTTAACCAGTTACCTTGCCATCAGTCAACTAGATTTGAATTACTTCAGTTCACTGTAATTTTTCTTTGTTTATGCTGACCCTTCAGAAAGCCACAAAAGAGGGGTTACTATTATGAAAAGTATGACTGACTTACATTATTTTAACCCACACACTGCCGCCTTCTGAATACCAAGAGTTTGGCATACACACATTACATTTTTTTGGCATTTCTTTTAAATACATCGGATTCCAGGCTGACAGCGTTCTCTTCTGAGGCAAAGAAAGCAATACGCTTCAACAAGTCCACTCTAGCATGGAATTTACTCCCTGCCTCTTCCAGCTCTTTGTCTGCTACACTTGCAGAGGATATAAACAGCAACAGCTGGATTTTAAACAATTTCAGCTTTACCCGAGCCCTGTATACAGGGAATGTAGTTATCTAGCTCAGGGAACTTACCTGAATTACCAAGGAACTATAAATGTGAGACTTTTAAGCAGAGAGAAGTGAAACAAACATAAGTTTTCTTAATAGTCATATTTTTTCCACAAACTATTTGTATTTTCTATATTCTAATACATCAGGGTATTTTAGCAAAACAGTTCATGTCTTCAAGAGACAGGACCCGTCTGCTTACAATTTTTTTTTTCACTGTAAAACTAAATTTTTAGCTCAAATATGCACTGAAAATTGACCATTTTGCAACAGTATATAGACTAATAAGAATTCCGAGCCTGCATATTTAACTGATTTTTTGGAATGGAAATAATCAGTTCAAGAAGCATAGATGTAACTATTAAATTCCACATTATTTCTTAGGTGCCAAACACAGAGATTTAGATATTGAATGTAAAAGAAACCCCCCAAATCCAGCAAAACTGAAAGAAACAAATCATGCAATATCAAGTAAATAGAAATCTTTTGAAAAAGCTCAGGGAGGACAAGCATAAGTAAAAATTGAACAGATCTTTACATGAATTGTTTAGGAAACAAGGTTGATAAAAAAAGAACAGGCATGTCAGAAAAGGCCTGCCTGCTCCCATCTCCTCTTCCCCAGAGCTAGTTATTTCCATATACTAAAACCTTTACCCCCTCCCCTTCTGTCTACGGTAGCATCTGTCAGTTAAATAGACACTTCATAAAACTAATGGAGATCAGTTGATTTTATGAATCATTTTTTTTTTAAGTGTATTAACCCAGAGGTTTGTGGTGGGGTTTAAAGAGGGGGGAAAAAAAGCGTGCTGTTTGCCTTACCATGATGATGATAATTCTTTTTGCTGTTTACAGAAGGATAAACAAACTATGGTGTGTGAGATGCAGTCCTATGTGTCATTAACCAAACCCTTTTTCTTAGCAATCCTCCCACGCTTTAACCCCTTCTTTCTTCTGCCAGCACTCGGTTAAAAACAAGCAAAAAAGGAAGTAGTATCTGACTTGAGCCTTTCCAACTGATAAGTCATTTGGCAGACAAATTATAACTATGAAATGGCCTCAATTAGAGGATAGGAGAAAGCTGCAGATGGGTGGCAGCAAGTCCTTCAGTAAACACCTCTATGGAAGCAGAGAACCTGTTGCAAAGAACTGTGAAGTTAGTGTTGGGCAAATGCCTTACGTGCATTAATTAACATGCAATACTAGAATGTAGATATGCAACAGTAGGAAAAAATATACCACACACGTTGGTTCTCACAAACTTTGTTTCTGTCTTCTGTTCCCCATTTAAGATGGCTAAAGGAAAAAAGTTACTTGTGCCTTTTTCAGTAAGAGATTGATTTATACAGGCATCCCTGGTTTTTCACCTTCCTGATTTGGTATATTAAATCTGTATTTTTCTGGTGATTTATGGTAAAATGACACTAAAATGGGACTTGAGAAAAGCAGAAAAGAAGCAGCATCAGAAGTAGGAGCAGAGATTATTCAACACTGAAGAAATTAGAGAATATTTAAACTCTCCTGAACTTGGATGACTTCCAGAAATAAAATTATATGCAAAAAATAACATTAACATAAATTATTGTACTTGTAACTCTTTGTGTTTCAGTGTAAGAGAAAGTGAGAAAGTTTGACATGAGCTAGCTTCACATCTTTGCTCTCAGGATTTTGAGTCTTGCTGCTGGGTCAGAGCTGTATCATTAGATAATCTACTCAGTGTAAAGATCCAACATGACACCATCTCTTCTGAAGTAAAGAATAAAAATAAATGTTTATTATCTGTGTTTTGTTCTGAGAGACAGGAACTTGAAAGTACTTTTTCTGTTGAGTAATAGAGGATAACTGGCAAAAGCATTTTGGAGGGGAAGAGAGGGACTTGGAACTCTTTTAATAAGAGTCCCTAACCAGAAGCCACAACTAATATATGTAGCCTCTTTCTTTTTTTAAATTCTGAATGCAATTCAAAATTATAAAGAATATGGTACACAAGTGGTTTTGCATTTACTAGGTCTCTTCTGTTTTGTGAAGTGTCCTGTTGCTAACTGAATGATGTCCTGTTGCTAACTGAATGGTGTATATTGGTAAGTACAGATTTAACGTAAGTTGTCCAATTTAGATCTATAACTTGGCGTAACACCTCCCAATTCTTTTTACATTGCGTATTTCTGTATAATTACTGGGGATAGGAGATAGGCTTCTTTTCCTGCAAATCTAAGAGTGTCTGTACAACAGACTAAGCCATAAATCTCTGGAAATCAGCTTTCTTAGGCACGCTCAATCTTGATCTCTTCCCCTTGCTTTCATGCAAAATTATTGCTGTCATAGGAGCTCCACAGTCTTGACAGTTTATGACATTTGAAAAAGTCTTGTGGCATTTCAGAGCACATACAAAAATTTTGTGAAAGCATCAGTAAATTGCAGAGCAACCCAAAATCAGATACTATGACAAAGACTGATATTTTCACTAACACTACTGAGTCTACTGTCAAACAGAACCTGCTGATAGGTCAGCTAAAAATGCACAAGCGACAACTCACTGTGTTTTCCATTCTTCATCGTTCTCATCTAAGAAAATGTATTTTAAATACCAATCTGAATTTATTTCTTTGCTAAGCACTTAGATACAGTAAAACTGATATATATTCTCAGAAGAGAAATTGCGCACACTGAAAACACCTTTGAAATCAGACTGTGGAAACTGTATTTAAAATGTCAGACTCATTGTAATCCTTGGATCTCATTCCAGATACTCTACTCTGTCTCCTCAAGACTGTTTATACATTTTTACATTAAATGATTATGGGACAAAGAGGAAATAATCCTAAGGAGCCACATATAATATTAGCCTTTGCCAAACACGGCACTGATGTGGCTGCTGTGTGCTGGCTAACTGAGCTGGTTCCTCCTGGGCTAGCTTGGGCATCTCTACATGATTCTGCATGCAGCTCAAGAGCAAGGCAGGATTTCTAATATGTTCCTGTGCCCAGTCTTTCTTGTTAGCTAGTTCTAAGTACTCAGCAGATGAAGGATACAGATTGTCTCACTCTCTGCTTGCACTAGATAGGAAACCTAGGTTCTTCCAGTTCTAATTCAGTCTAGGGAAAATATGCCCAGGAGTTAGTTTCACTAACTAAAGCACCTACGTATTTTAGTCCTTCAGCGCCTCTAGCTCTAGATACCTAAAAGTAACCTGTTGTGTCACTGAAATTTAGAAAACTGGGTTTCTTTTCATTGGTAAAGCAGATGGTCTGGAACTAGAAATGGAAAACTAAAAGCCTTTTGCTAGAAATGCAAGGGCTTTCCCCAGGTCAGGCACAGTAGAAGATAGGCTGTCACAGGCATACAGGGCAACAGGCAGAAAGCCATCCTTCTAAGCACTGTGGTATTACTGTGAGACTGTAAAACTGCAAAAGAGTAAAGGTGGTAAACAAGCTGCAAACTGGACTGCTAACCTGACCAAAGCCAAATTTCATAAAGAACAAAGTGAACTGTATGTTTGATATGTTTGTTTTGGGAAGTTAATGTGATGGTCCTGAAACAGGAAAAAATTACTGTATGTTTATGACTGTGAAAACTATTTAGTAGGATGAAAAATGACAATATTTAATCAAAGTGTATTTAAATATGAAATTAATAGAATCTCTCTTCTCCACAGAAGTTCTGACTAAGTAAAATGCAACTTCGACTACACATTATCCCAGGGTATCATTCGGTACCTTTAAACAAGCAGAACCTTTCAACTGAAATGTGTCTCAAGTCAAACCCCCCAATATGAAAGCACCAAACATAGCAGTTGCTTTGGAAAATTTGGACTTGACAGTCTGTGTGCTTCGAACAGCCCTTTTGTAAAATATATAAAGTGTTTACACCCCTTGATAACTTCTCTGATGTACAGATTTGTCATCATGTACAGAGGAAGAGTATTAAAGTACAAGGAACTATTATTACCAAAATACCATATCCTGACTTTATAAAAATGGCTGGACATCTCATTTTACACTTGAATTACAATGTTATAATTTAGCATTTATTCTAAATAACAGTGTTCACCTAAGGCTCCCAGAATTCCCTCAAACTAATTATTATAATAATTATTACAGAGAATTGCCATATTGTTAATTAGAATTGACTTTATAAAACCAGTACAGAGAAGATAGGAATGACTCAAGACCCACTCGTTCCCTGCAGTGCAGTGGGCAAAAATTAAATCAAGAGGAGTACTCCTGCGAACTCTTTGCTCTTAATCCCACGATTACATCAGTATCGTCTAATATTCACTATTAAGCAAGAGAAACTTCTAAGAGCAAATGCTTTAATGAAATGCATTTATATTCTTAGGTGTGTTTATTTTAGGCTCTGAACAGAACTAATTAGTATATAAAACATTAAAATAAACAATATGCGTCTGTCCAGAAAACAGATACATTATTACTCCTCAGGAAAAAGGGAGATGTATGTTTTCCTGTTATTACAGATACACTATTACAGACATGTTGCATTATCCTACACTGCACCTGAACTACTAAATGTTAGCTGCTAAAGAGGTCTATCTACAACAGCAGTCAAATCTCACTACTATTACTAGTGGATAACTGGATAAAAGTGCAAATTCCTACCTGGTATTCTTAAAGAAATATTCAGGTCAACTCTAAAAATATATTTTATTGATTAACAATAACGCAAGAGGGAATTGAATCAAGCTGGATGAAGCTGTACTGTTCAGAAATACCAGCGTTTCCAGGAAACGTCAAGAAACACACAGGTTTATTGAATCTGCACTTAACATTTCTGAATAAGACGTTAGTACTACATCAGTTCTAGTGCTGGGCTCAGCCTACTCCAGATCCTTTCTAAATAAAATATGGTAAAAACACTCCATTAACAACTCTTGGGGACCACTTTGCATAAGCTAACCCCATTATTTGTCAGTGCTTGAGAATGTAGGAGGCAGATGCTTGTCTACCATTAAAACCTGGTAGACAGCAAGTGCCTTCTGTACGTAGAAGGCAGGCATGTGTCTTCCCTCCCATTCCTACTCTACTGCTTCCTTCCCACAGCTTCTTGGCACCTGGTAGGAAGGTGGGGGTGGCAAGACAAATCTCTTCTACTCTGTATGGCTCTCCTCTAGCTACCTACACTTTTAGTCTGCAAGTGATTCCATCTTTTGTCTCTGCTGCAGCTCGGGCTTTCCCAGCCAGCCACATGATGAACCTGACAAGTCTATTCAATTTACCAGCTGTGCGCAAGGCTCTGAATAGGAGCCAGCAACAAGCAGGGTGAGCTTCTGCATCACTGGGCAGCTGCTTAATAAAAAACCCTTACAAACTGCCTATACCTTTTTCATGCTTGGAAAGTGATTTTCTTTTTCATATCCATGAGTCAGGAATTTATCTGATAAAAATTAAGTCTTATATGTCAAAGATAAAACATACCTTCAGCATTCCCAGAAGCAAAACAATCAAAACTCTCCTTGAGAAGGGGGAAGGGAATATCCAGAATTACCACTGATAAGCCATCTAAAATCACAAGTTTCTTCTTATCTCAGTTCTGGTTGCTAAACCAGCGTAGTTTGTTCAGATTTTTATATTTTTTTAAAAGCTACACTTTTCAATCTCTGTTTTCCTCCTGGACAATTATTGTGGTTTTCAGCAAATACACCCTAGAAATCAAATTGGGAAAATGAAAGAAAAAAATAAAAAGGTGTGGGGAAGGGAAGTGTAAAGTGGGGAGAGGAAGAGAGGATACCTTTTAAATTGCATGCCATAAGTATAATTTAGAGGAAGTTACAATGTTAAGTCCCATTATGAAAAAGAAATTATTGTAGAACAAAACTTTTTATTCTGTTTAAATCTTTAGATACTGTTTGCAGCCATAACCAGTTCAAAACTAATCTGTTGAAGTGTTACGCACTGTGGTTTTGAAAACTGCATGAACAACACTAGCTTGTAGGTATGGTAGATTTTTTTTTTTTAATCTCTAAGTCTGACTCAAACAGTAGTTTATGCAATTCTTTATTGAAGTGGATCACGCTTTGCTTTTGCAGTTCTTGAGCCATGGCAGACTGAGTGCTTGTTTTAAAGGGATAAGTGAAGAGACATTCCAGCTAATTGACTATAACTCAGTTCTCAAGAGAGTAAAATCAGAAAGATTAAGTTTTTCATTACTACTCTTTGCAAACGCATTATTATACTGCATCTGGAACTACAGAGCAATAAATTACACATATATGCATATATATGCACATTCCCAATTTTCATTATGCATTTCATAGTGAATAAAGTGGCAAAAGCCTGGTCAGGAGGAATGAATTCTTAGTAAAAGCTTTGTGTCACAGCCTCTTCAGGTCTGAGGGTGCACAGGTGTACTGTGTATATGCTAAGCCACCTGGTCACATAGCATGGCAGAATGGAAATAGGGTCACACCCAAGGAGAGAGCGCAGGTAGCTGCCAAGGTCCCGAAAACTATTCCAACACATTGCACAAGTGTGGAAGTGGAACAAGAAAAGCAAAACTGTCTGCAGTTCTCCACGCAGATCACTGCACAGTAGCCTAGTGTGGAGGCCAGAAACAAACCCCTGATGATTCAAAGAGCAACTTCACAGGACTTCACTCACCAAGGGAAAGAGAAGGGAGGAGTATGCCCTTTGGGAAGAAGGCAGTAAAGTGCCCAGTGTCATCCAAAGAAAGGGTTACATACTAGTATGAGCAACACCACTGAAATGTTGAAATGCTATGTAGCTAAGTGCTTGGCACGATGAAACACAAAGGTGGGGCAGATAAAGGATGGACACTGATAACATTGGACTGCATGGTACACACTCCCATGTCACCATTACCAGACTTATTACGTACTGTCCGTGCTTGATCTTTGATGACAGACCTCCTTAAAACTTTGCAATGCACAAATGGTTCATTGCTTTCTGTCAGCCATGACACACTGAGTACGTGGCTATCCACATTATCTCATTCCTGCAAAGTGCAATACTGTGCCAGTTTGATAGGCCTTTTATTTTGCCATTGCTTGGAGGACTGTAGGTTATTCAGCCCTGAAGATCTCAGCGTTATCACATTCCTGGACCATTGCTCACATGACTGGTTTTTAAGCCATCACTAACACTCTCAAACAGAAATGCATTTTCACCCATTGCATCCTCTAAATTTGTTCACAGTATTACATGGAGCATGCAAGAACTAAGATGAAAATTCCAAACATAGCTCAACACAAAGACTATGCAGGATGCAAGTCCAATGTAAAGTTGGACATAGCCTTTTTATAATTCTCCTGCATCAAGGTAGGTGTGCTGAACTCCTTGGAAGGAGAGTTCTCCAAGTGACATATGTCTTCGGTTGCCAGACAAGAGTAAGTAAATGTAAGCTATATGATACATGTTAACATTTTAGGGTTTTTTTAACTGAATATAAAAAATCCCAACAATATCCTCAATAAACTTTGTGAGTACTTGAAAGATGTCTTTCAGAATAATAATTTACTAAGAATTTTCTAGTATTCCTACTCTGCCTTCAAATTTATTTATATTCTAAAGGGGTGAAGGAAACCTTCTTGACTCAATGTGTCCACTGCTGTCTTGAATACCAAAATGCTAGACTACAAGACAGATTCCTCTTGCACCGATATTCCAGGAGCTATGTTCCTTCTATGAAAACGCTAAGTAACGCCATGCCATCTTCCCTCTTCTCTTCTTCACTTCGCTAAGGCCCATGTTAGTTGTCAGGTTTAGTCCTGTACACCTGCAGTCAATCACAGCTTAAATGCTCTTATGCTAAACTCCTTGCCGAAAAGCAGCAGAAATGCAAGAAAAAGATGGTTTCAAGGTCTCCCTGAAACTGCCGTAAGAACGGAACATAACCTAGACGTTATTTTTAGGAAATAAGAGAATTGGTGTCTTCAGAAAGGTTGAAAATAGCAAATTAAAATCTTTTTAAGTTAATATTGAAATGAATTTGTGGTTCAAGTGGGGATAAGAGAGCTAATGAGCTGGGAATATGGAAAAAAGGTGGACTGACAAGGAAATTGTAATGATGCCATCAGTCTAGTCAGCAGAATGGTATTTTATTAAGCAGAGAGGTAATTTTGTAGAGTAACACTCAGAGAGGTTCTGCTGTGGATAGATGAGAACCTCTCTTGTGCTGTAATTAGCCATAAATGTCCAGACTTTTTGGACGATAAAAGGATGAGCGGGTCTTTAGTGAGCTATGTTACCAAGCCAAATCATAATAATCAGATAGTTTTATAGTGGACCTGATGTCTAAGTTTTTGAATATTCGGACTTCTCAGAATTTTGGTCGCTGCCTACACAGTAAGTATGACAGTACATGTATAAATAGCTGCTTCACTCTTCTGTCTTGAGTGCACCTGGCATTTTATTTCTATGAAAGAACCATAGTTCTAGATCCAGAATATCTCTGCTGCAATGCTATGAATGCTTGCTGTGTCCTGGGAAATCTGGGCAGAATGGTGTTTGACCAAAGGTACATAAAATTATGGATACTAACTCAGGAATTCTTAATTCTGTTGTGCCTCTGACAGTTCAATCATGTTAGAAAGAGACTTCTGTTATGAATGGCTTACTCTTCTGACATTTGGAATTGAAATTACCAAAGAATTGTAGTTTTTCAATCAGAGACATAAAATAAACCAGACTTGGAGCAGAATCCTAAAAAAGCCATACCATTACCAGATCTCATAAATGCTGTATCTGGTAATTGAAAGCACTTAAATGACAGGAACAGCTTATTCTGTCTTCTGAACTCTCCTACATATATTTTTGGATTTGCTTTCTTTCCTATCTGCTGTAAATTTAATCTATATCAAGTAGTTCTTCTTGCTTTAGTGTTCTGGCTTGCTTTGTTCGGTTTTTTTGCTTGTTTTGGTGCCATGTTTTTGGTCTTTTCTCTCTGGTATCCCTCTTGTACCCTCTTCCTAATCCTCTCAAGGCCTTGACAAGGAACAGATAAAGCAATGAATGTGCAATTACCACAGCCGAAAAGCAAAAATGCCTGATGTAAGAAATTCATATCATATTTATCTTTATATGTCTTATATAAAGCAGACATGATATCTAAGTTCCGTCAGCCCGAGAAGCATCGCCAGTAGTGACTTAAAACTATAGATGACTATCCCAGTGTCTTGATTCAGCACTCCTACAATAGTACCCATGTGCTATTAAAAGTATGTTGCTTGTATAGGGGCTGTGCTACATCTGTAGTTTTTAGTGTCAATATTGAGAAATATTTATATTAAAAGACAGAACCATAAGTTATTAAAACTGAAAGAATTAACAAAACCATAGTTCAGTCTTTTGCTGTTATTTAGTATTATTCTTTAGAAAGTGCTGGCATATATGTGAGTTCCTGCTAGCAGGTGGTGTTACACAAAGACTATCTGCACATGCTGTGATCAGCTTTGCTTTGTTTCCTGATTCTGAGCATCCCTTTCTGTCAAATATAGTTAGAGTAGTCAACACTGCCATTATGCCTCTGTAGACCATGCTCCTAAATACTCTCTCAATGGACAGTGCTTCAATAGAAGATATCTTCAATTTATTCCCCCAGTATTTTGTGGGTTTTAACATTTTACCATATTATTTCAGGTTACTGGTTTACGATACTACTCACCAAATACTGTGGACAAGTCATTTAAGATACAGCGGCTTCTCAGAGCGCTAGTGTTTGTGGGAGTCATCACTGTATCTTCAATGGTCAGCATTTAAATTCTGTCCCAGTTCTGTATTTTCTGGCTTCCATGGTGTAAATGGAAGGGCTATTTGAATTCTGTTTGCTTCTTGTTGATTGTGTTGTTGTTGTGGTTTTAATTATGAAATGCATATTTATCAACTAAATAATTCTGAAAGAATATTTCAGTATTAATCCTCTCAACTTCTTGCAAAATGTAGTATGACTCAGAGCTAAACATCCTGTAAAATATCTAAAAGTTTAAAGGACAGAGCAAATGAAATATTCACTAACTGTCTAAGTCCTTTATTGACCATATAAGAAATGTTGGCACAGCCAGAACAAAATGAGGCATTCTTTTTCTCTTCCCACATCTCTCCACCCTACTCAACTGGTTTGGTTTGAAAATGTGATTACTTCAGTGTTCTTGCATTAACATCACTTTTTTTTTGTCTAGATCATAGCATGACTGCAGCCCAAGAATAGGAACAAATTGCATAGACAGGATAAAGGAAAAAAAAAACAACTTAGATAAACTATTATAATGCTCTTATGTTTTCCTAGACATTTAAACCACAATAAGAAATTACTGTGCTGGCCAGCACAATAACATCCCACTGAAATCCATATTAGAAGCCATACAGAAAATGAATAATATAGCTATTCTGAGTGTTGTCAAAGAAATGTTGCAATCCATCCTCCATCACGTTTGATCTTTTTCTGTTCTCTCTCTATACCTTTCTCTTCAATTCAGATAAATACATCAGGATATTTTATGGATTAACATCCCCCAAAATTCCTTCAATTCACACATACATTTAATATACATCTGTACATACAGATCTGTATGAATCTGTATATATAAATGTAAACAAAATTCCTATATACACTCTAGCTTATAAAATCTCTATTGCTATAATTTTCATTGATCTAAACTGAAGAAATGTATTTATCCAGATTTCACATGCATTTGTGCACTAAAGTCATATAACATGCAGGTGACTCTCATAGGCAGACCTGGCTATTTAAAGAGGTTAAAATTTATGCTTTAAAATTAATGCTTTAAAATTTATGCTTTAAAATTTAAAACATGGGAAGCTACTCTGCAGGAATGACAATGGGGAGCAACATGATTAGAAAGTAGCCCTACCAGAGTAGGCACAAGCATGACTAATCAAAAAGGGAGTAAGTAAATACCATCTTTTTGTGGGGAATATTAGGGGATTTTGAATCTGTCTATCTGTAAGAGAGGGAATTACTGGTAGAAAAAATAAATAGAAAAGGAATGGAAAATGATTCAGGCTGTCAAGCCTGGGAAGGAGGTAGAAAGTGTGATCATTATTTTAGGGGAAAAAAGTTACACTTGGGGGAGGAGGGTGACTGAGAGCATCGTGCACTGGCAAGGGTCTGCACTGAACATGCGCTATCAGTGAGACCTCCAGCCCAACTTAAGTGAGCCTTGCTGTATTTCCCACAGGAGAAATAACAGTAATTTTACCAGGTAAAGAATACAACAGTTATGCTGAAGAAGAGGGGAAAGAAATAACTGACAAAAAACCAACAGCTCAAAGTGCATTATTTTATAGAAAAGTTGATGATAAGTGTAGTTAAGCAGATAGAAATTCTGGCAAGAATCCCAGTGTCCAGCACAGCACTGAATAGGACTTCTTCCCTTTTGTTTTAGGGTCCTTTTTTTTCAGGTAGTAAGCTGGCAAGCTATAACCTGTTTCAAACAGCTGAGGACCTATCCAGATTTTAAGGGAAAACGAAATTAAGAGCAAGCCTACCACCCTCCCCACCTAGGCCACTCTTAGGTGATTGCTTTGCTATACCTGTCCTTCACCTCAAAGGAAAGGAAAAAAATTGGTAGCATCACATAACTTCCCTTTCCTTTTCGTCCTTCAGCCTTTGCACAAGGCAGGTTAGTGCTCTTCTGAAATGTTTGGGGTTTTTTTCCTCCTTTGAGAAAACCTTCACCAGTAAATATTCTCAGCCCCTGCATGACTCACTTCATAGGATTTTGGCTACAAGGTACAAGGTTTTGTTTAGCTTTCTGGTTCCAAGTTGGAAAGGGATGCCTTCTCTTCTTTTGGTCTCAGGTTCTGGGAGGAGATCAGTTAACCACTGGAAGGCCTTATCTATTTAAAATTGTGGTGAACTTTAAGGCAAAGACTTGTTCTGCTCAGGGCAGGCTCCTCTCACCTATCCACAAACTGGTAATTTTGTTGTCTGTTACTTTGGAAAGTGGCTCACCTGCTTTCTCACTTACTTGGTATTGGAAGTTTATCAAATGGCAGCATAAAATGCTTTGTTTCTACTGTTTAAACATCACTGTGGGAGGTGATTTTGTAACTCCGTGGGATCCCAAATAGTCTTTAGGTTTTGTTGTTTGAGCAAATAAAACCCTGTAAGGAGAAGCAGTATGAGGACCTGGGCTGGATGTCTTGCCAACATTTCTCTGAGCAAGGGAGAAATGAACTGGAAATATCTTAGACCCTGATGAGGTATCATCTTGAAAGATGAGTTGAAAGAGCAGGAGGAATTAGGGATCTGCATATCTGCTGTCTCAGGAATATGGCAAAGGCAGTGATAGAATAAATTCATTTAATCCAGTAATTTGACACAGAATCAAAATGGGCTTCCATGGCCACACCTGGGTGTTAGAAGTACTCCACCCAGTTTCCTTCATTTAATATTCATGTCATAGGACTAGAATCTTTGTGTGAAAGGCAGTGGCTGTGTTCAGGTAGCAAGTAGGTGTGAGAACTCTTATCTAGATGGAGAATCCTGAGAAACCTTTAGACAGGTACCTGGTTATAGGTCTGAAAATATGACTAATCAACACCTGAATATAAGACGAGAGACAGCATTAGAGCACATAGATGTGACTTGGGGAAAAAAAAACTGTTTACACCAAAGTATCCCACATGGAATTCTGAAATCTAGATTTTTTTGTGATCACTATTTCTAGTGCACAGGTGTCATGGGTTCAGCAGTAGCAGTCATTTTTCTCCTTCTTGGTAGCTGGTGCAGCACTGTGTTTTTGATTTTT